>CM076575.1:684571416-684674252 GCA_034641835.2 Pinus albicaulis
CTTGGATTTGGCAGACAGGAACTCTAAATCAAATTCCTGTAAAATCACAATCCATCTATTGTATTTGCCCCCAATCACTCACCTGCTGAGGACAAACTGAAATGGATTGGCAGCTGCCAAGACATAAGTTTTGCGAAGAATAATATAATGCCGGAGTCGCTGCACAGCATGAACCGCTGCCAAGGCTAACTTTTCTATCGGGGTGTATCGCAGTTCAGGTCCTACCAGTCCTCGACTAAGGTAGTAAATAACATGCTCAGCCAGAGCATCATCCTCCTGAACCAGAACCATACCAATGGTAGATTCTGCTGTAGCCAGATACAAAAGAAAATCTCTGCTATAATCGGGTGGACTCGGTAAAGGAGCAGAGGTCAATGCCTTTTTCAAGGCATCGAATGAGCGTTGAGCATAGTCGTCCCAAAGAAAAGGGACTCCTTTCTTCAACAGTCTCATATATCCCTTTGTAATCTCAGCATAGTTAACGATAAACCTCTGAAGAAAGTTAGACTTCCCTTGGAGACTTTGAAGTTGACGGATTGAAGACGGGGGAGGCAACCGAAGTATTGCCTCAACCTTGAAGGGATCTACCCTTATCCCTTCATTAGACACAATAAATCCCAACCATTGGGATGTTACCGCAGCGCTTGCGCTGGTTCAGCGAATTTTATAAAAACGACATCTCTAAATATTTAGAGTGACTGGATGATCCATCCTCTTTCGAGAATGACGGCTAGATCATCTAAATGTGCTCAATAATTTTCTTGATGTCGTGGAAGCGTAAGACATGACACCGTGAATGGGTCTTATAAATCTGATTTTCTGGGTGGATATGTGGGTGATTATAACCCGAAAAACGTCCAGCAGAAGGAGAGGAAAATCTCGTCTGACACACTCGTCAATCTGATCAATGAAAGTTTGTTCAGGGTAATTATCTGAGACCATGCCAATGGGTCTATAGTCGATGCATACTCGAATTGTTCCTTGCTTTTTATCAGCAGAGCAGGTTTGAAACCCGGTCGAGAAGGCTGGAAAATAGAATCCCAGCAATAGCGGCTTTTCCTTCGGCTTTGATGAGCTGTTGCCTTCCTAGGATTAACCGGACGAAGTTTTTGCCTGACCGGCTTAGCGTTTTCATACGTCTTGATCTCATGCTGGACAATAGATGGATCTATGCCGGGCATTTCCTCATAAGACCAAGCAAAAACATCCCTATACTCTTTGAAGAGCTCGGTATAGATTTGAACTTCTTCACGGGAACATTCAGCTCCAATGAAAACGTTCTCGATAATGTTGGGATTCTTGGAGATGTTCACCGGGATAGTCGGAGAGATCACAGCCATGTTCCCTTCAGCATAAACCTGTGCTGGTGCTAAGGGGCTCAAACAGATCAGTAGATCCAGGAGAGGCGAGGACCTTGGGAGGTAACCCGACTTCGCTGTTCAGGTAGGAAGTAAGGCCAGATCGTGCAATCATCCCGGTCTCTGTAGTGCTTCAGGGATGGCCTCTTGAGATCGAAGGAGTGAGTATCACAGACAATCCTGGGCGGGAAGAAAGTAAGCGTCAGCGAGACACATCTCTCACCAAACTCTTCGTGAAAGAGACATTTATGATCGGACTCTGCGGTGTCGACAACATGCGTGTGCAATCTCGAGTACGAAATCAGAACACCCAATCCCACCCTTGCCTACTCAAAGTGGCCAGTTGAGAGAGTAAGTCAATTAAGAAAAAATAAGCAGAGGTTCAAGAAAGAACTCTTCGAAGAGGAGCCTTGGAGGATGAAATAGCATTAATATGAACTGTAGGAGGAGGAATATCAAAAGTACCCATCAAGGAAGAATACATTCCAACTCCTAAATTCTCAACAGGCGCCTTAGTATTATCCAACTTAGGAATAGATGAGTCAGTAGACGCATTCGGGTCTACAGGAGGACAGTCCAGTTGATCCACTATAACAATCCTCCCTTCGTGGGGGAAACATATAATTTGAAATAATGAGGATGCAATGGCATCCATCTCGTAAATCCAATTCCTCCCCAACAGAAGGTTGTAGTCCAAGCTTGCATCCACTACCTCAACCTCTATATTGACAGTTTTGCCCCCAACACGGATGGGCAAAGCTGGGACAATACCATGGGGTCTCTGAGAATGACCATCGAACGCAGTAAGAACAGTGCTAGATGGAGCAGCTTTGGGAGATCCAAGTGTCTTTCAGCATGCGAGGGACATCACGAAGCACCCTCATCAACGACCGTTCGAAAGATATTGCACTTCCGATACGACGATTTAATATGGAAAGCCATGTGATGAGGAAGTCTCTTCTTAAAATTATTCATATCAAAAGTAATCAGAAGAGAATTTTTCGGATCAATAGCCCCAATGGCGGTGAGAAAAGCACTGCGCTGAGTCGGACAGGACTGGAGTACCTCTAAAGCTGACATAGCACAAGGAATCTGCGCCAGATCTTCTACAATCGAGTAGTTCTGGGCAGCCCTCGCATTTGGATTGATCGTTGACCGCTTAGAAGATGCTTTTGGCATCAGAAGCCTGGGCTTCGGCAGTTGACCGTGATATGAGCGGCTCGATGCTTGTCAGGAACATATGCTTTGAAGTTCCTCTACGCCATAATCACGGGATCTCGTAGCGACATCCGTGTGAATGTCATAGAATGTTGATGGAATTTCCCTTTTGCAGGGACCTCGGAAGGAAGCCCAGGATTACGATTCGCGCCGGCAATTAATTCTTGCCCTGGGGAAAAGGGTTTGTTAGCACAGCCTGGGAACTAGAAGAGCCCTGCTGAGATAACAGGCGCTGAGCATCCTGAATTTTCGGGCAAAGGTGCGTGAGATGATCTCCTGCACAAAGCTTGCACGGAAATTTAACCTTCTTTTTCTCCTTTTGCCCTTCACCAACATGCTCGTTGGTCTTATTTGCATTGCCCTTCCCATTCTTGCCCTTCTTCTTGTTATTACGTCCTTTCTTCTTCCCATCGGACTGTTGATTTCCTTTGGGTTCAGAAACTTGGACAGCATTAATGGACAAAGACTGGGAAGGTGAAGAATCAACAGGCACAGCCTGACCAGAAGAAGCAGATTGTAAAGACAACTGCTGCAATTGAGAAAGCAGGCTGGCTGCACTACTACTGACCGATCCGACAAGTCCGTCACCATGCGGACCAGGTTTGGGTTTCGATAGATCCAATTTGGAGCGAGGAGCATTGGGCAAATACTTGTAAAGCATTCCAGACTGAGAATAGATCAACTCTAACTGCTGGGCCCTAAAGATGGCCTGCTCCTCGGAATATACCCCTGACATGGATACATCCTTTGAAATATCTGACTGAAGCGATTTCCAAAACCACTCGAGAAGGAACTCACCTGGAATATGGGCTTTGATAAGCCTCTTCCTTCTCCTCCATTCCTGAATATGATCAGAAATGTGAGTTGCCTCATCCTGCTTAAAATTAGCCAGGAGTTCGGTCCCAGCCTCATATCTGACGGGCAACTGAAAATGGTTAAGAAAAGTGACAGCAAGTTCTCCAAATGTGGCGAAACTTTCCCCAGTGAGCTCTATATACCACTTCGCGGCATTTCCAGTTAAGGTGCGCTGAAATAATCTCAATCTAATCGAATCATCGATCAGAGAGTTGGATGAACACCATAAGTGGAATGTGGTGACGTGGTCTGCCGGATCTTCACCATTCTTACCTTCAAACTTAGGAATGTCTGAAGGAAGTTTGGTTGGAACCGGAGGCCAACCCGGACTATATCGAATCGGGTCATTAGTTAACTTCGCCAAGTCTGGCAAGTTTAACGTTGCGAGAAATGGTAATCGCGGCGGAGCCTGAGAATTCCATCCTTGATGGGATGGATTTCCCACATTCTGAAAAGAATAGCCTGGATTTGATGAGGCACCAGGCTGCCAGAAAGGATCCGTAGAAAACGGAGAAGAACCTCCTCCCATGAGGTGCAAGACCAGTTACAGTTCCCAATGAAGTATTGACTGAAGATGTAAGCCCCTGGTAGGGGTTCCATGCATTAGATAGAGGAGAAAAATACTGATAAGCACTCGATGCAGGGAAAGAAGCATTCCCTGGATGACTCGCGATGAAATGATTCCCTGCCCCCGACGTTACAAACATAGGATTCCACCCCATAAAAGCGGTCGAACTTGGCCCCTGAGCCCAAGGATTAAAACTTTGGGTCTGGGACGTAAAAGGAAACGACCCTAAAGAAGGATTGGGACTAGGAATATGCTCAGTCCCAAAGGGGAAACCCTGGAAAGAAGCTGATCCACTAGCCATGTTGGACATGGGCGTAGATCCAGCTGCACCGGAGGTAAAGGAAAAAGAGGGATTTCCAGCAATGGACATCCCTGAAACGAAGGGACCAGATTGGGAAGCATATGCTTGGGTGAACCCAGAGCCAAACATAGCAGTGCTAGAAGCACTCGAAGATAGAGCAATAGTGCCCCCTGCCTCGGCGGAAGCAGGGGTCTGAATGCCCGCAGCACTCACGGTAGAAGCCGCGTTCCCAGTCGTGGCCATCGAAAGATAAGAAAGATAAGGAAGATCCGGCGGTCTCTCAGACTCCGGTCCGATGTACTCTATAACAAACGGATGATCAAGAGGAAGAGGAGATGGACTTGTAGCCGCAGGCTCAGGTATATCTTCTATCTGAAAATCTTCCTCCTGAGGAAACAATACCCTCGAGGTGAGCGAAACGCTCCTCTCGGAACCGACACCGGAATCAGCAACGAAACCTTCAGACCTTCGTGGAGGATCTCTCTCCACAGCGTCAGACTCTACAGGGTGAAAACCACCTGCTAGATCGCTCCTACGCCTTCTCGAAGAAGGCTCTGCACTCTCGGGAGATAACCCCGGGACTCTCCTCGAACGTCGAGGCGCTTGATCAGCCACTTTTACAGATTTATTATATTAGACTCAAGAAAAGTGAAAAGCTAGGCAAGCTAGGAGCAAAGAGCACACACTAAAAACAAAAACCCTGAGAAACAGCAAGCAAACAGCCTCCAAGTATTTCCGCTCCGGGTGATGAGGACCGGACACCAAAATACAGGAAAGCGAAGTATAGGACCTTCCGAAAGCAGTCTGGGATGATTAGGGCCCAGAACAACTAGCGAAGGTATCAGAAACAGTTACGTCGACCTCCTAACAACAGCCTTTGCCGGCTCAAGCACCCAAGCTTCGCAAGGGCACCCCCCAGAAGTACTGCTGGAAGTGATGCGACGTCTGCCTCGGGTACCACGGGTATTCCCCCCCGCAGTCACCTGTGTGGAACCTAGGAACAGCAACTATGGACACCAATCCGTATCAGAAGCTGGGCGGAACGGTCTTGAGGTTAGATTCAGCTAATCGGAGGGGGGGTATCCCTCTTCTTAACCTTCACTTCCCCTCGCGCTTGACTCTCGGATGAGAGCTTTCCCAGTCCACCTCACGGAGTTGGATTACGCTCAATTAATAAACTTCTATGTTTGTTTGAGCGGCCTTGGAGAGTTAACTCTCCTCTCTCCTATTCCAAGGCCCTACAACCTAGCTAGTTGGTGATTGACACTTAATAAAACTTGCTAGTTGATTTTAGATTAAATCGCTTATTTTAAGGGCTGTTGTATTAAGTCACAAGGATATGGAGTTGGAACCAATGATGTTCTGACGCAAAAGAAATTAATAAAAACCTGACTACATGCACATGCAGTTCTTTGTCTTTCGATGAAGAGCAATTTCTATGTAAGTTCTACGAGACTAAAATGTATTTTTCTTTTCGAATTACAAACTCACACGCACAAAAATTAAGAAGCTAACTAAATGATTCAATGCACCTAATACAAATGACCACTAGCATGTAAATTCTAAGATGCAGAAAGTCCCTTGAAACAAGGTGAAATTTCCAAAAAAGCTCCTTCAGTTTTAACTCATCTTTTGATATCCAGAAAGCCAATTCTTGCAAACAAGAACTCTCAATATAAGACACCAAAATACTCAACAAGAAGAAGAAGAAATCAAAAGACACCCTCTCCTCAAAATCAAGCTAAAAACTAGAAGCAAGAAACTTCACTAAAGTCCCAAAAGATGAAGCCAAACGAAAATGAAAAAGGCAACAACAAAAACAAAACAAGAAACAATGTTTTTTGAGTTTTTGATATGCAAAAACAAAAAGCAAAACAAATGTTTTTGGGCTTTTTAGTTTTATAAAACAAGAGCTTCAAGAAAACCAAGAACAACTATCCCAATCTAAGCCAAAACGAGACCGAATTTCAAGCATAAACTTCAACTATGCCCCCAAACCTTATAAAGCTAATGATAGCAAGATCAATAAGAGCAATGGAAGACTAAAAACTCAATCAAACAGCCAAGAGAAATAGTGCAAATTCATTGCAACACAAAACTCCAAAGAAACAAGAAAAGATCTTCGAAAAATGCAACAAAACCCTAGCTTATGAAACTCAAGAAAACCAATCGAAAACAAAGCAAAGAACGCAATGCAAAGCACAACACAAAGATAGGAACGAGTCAGTGAGCAGAAGCTCTCTGTTCTGGTAAAGAAGAACATCCAAGAACGCTCAGAAAGCGATCTTGGAACTCAATCCAGGAGTGCTAGCACAAACAAGAACACTTCGCCAAAAAGATCAGTTTTCGGACAAACGAAAGAGAACCAAGACTTAAAACCACTTCTGTCACACTCCAGTAAGTACAAAGACTCTGCAAACACAGGCTTCCACAGCCAGTAAAGACCAAAAACACCAGAATCTTGATATTTCAAATTCAGCCTAGGTATACGCGACCTTGCAGTTATGCAACAGGCGTGTATACGCGTCTGTGTTGAGGGAGACCCGCGTATACGTGGTTCCTTCTACACAAACTCGCGGGTATACGCGACTGTGTGCAAGAAAAACTGCGTATACAAAGAAAGATAATGAAAAATAAAAGTACAAGCCTGGGAAAGGTATCAAAGCTTCAAACTGACTGCAAGAAAGCAAACTGGACTGTAAAAGACAGAAAAAACTGTTGGTATCCTACCAAACAGCTGAAACAACCCAACAGGAGAATCACAAAAATGTGATCCCCAGCGGAGTCGCCAGTTCTTTTTCGGGGATTTAACACCCTAGAGGTTGGTTGGGATTCAACCTCCACAGAGCAGGGGCGTACTACTTAACAGAGACTCACACGATCATGCACAGTCATAAAAACGAAATCGAGTAGAACGAGAGGTTTACCGTTGGTCCTACGTTTGAAGTAGATCCACGTGGAGTTCAAACTCCCTGCAACCGTCCTTCCTCTTTCACCTGAAATACAAGAAGAAACCAGCACAAAGGACAAGTTGTACAGTATATTTCTACTCTATATGTTAGTGAGATTCATATAAAATATTAAATAAATCATCATGAATGCTTGTATAACAAATACTCTTCATACATTAAAGCATACACTAACACGTTTATTTCGGGAACAGCATGATACTTCTGTATTATAAAAATAGTACGTACAAAAGTAAGTGGAGAGATCACCTGATCCTTCCAAGGCCTTCGCAGACCGTCGTCCGGATCCGTCCAGCCCTTGCCTGGCTAAGACTCCTTCCAAATGAGTGCATACGAGATAACATATAAAGGGATGTGTATCTCAAGGAAACAAGGGTTTCCTGAAATGAACTGGGAAAGTGCAGGAGGCACGGGGAATCAGACTTGGATAGGGAACCAACAGAGTATAATAATAATAATTCTCTCTCTCTTAGGCCATACATATGAGGTCTTTTTATAGTCCCTCCAAGTAGTTTCAGCAGTTGGAAACAGTTGGCCACGGGCTGGGGTGGTTGAACTACCTGAGTAACCATCAACCCAGCGCAAAATTAGGGATTTTTATATATTTTTTTAATCATTAAAATGGCAGTGTGGTGCAAATCTCATGCACAACTAATGTCGCCACTGATAGCTAACTCCACCCTTTCATCTACCTCTTTCACTGGTCTCCACTGAAATGATCATGCACTGTAGTGAACTGATGTGTTCTTGAGTTGAATAATGAGTTACTAATTCATGAATTAAATAATATTTAATTCACTCCACTCATTACTAGTTGATTAGCTAGTTAAACTAATCTCAACTAGTTCAACTAAAATAAACAGAACACAACTCCACTAGTTGTCTCATTAACTCCACCAAACTTCTGCCACTGAAGTCCAACTGAAGTCAACCATGCATGATGCCATCAAACCCTTGGGAACCACGTGATTCCTCTGTCAGATGCATGAGCCACTTCTGTAGCTCGAACTGAAGTGCTCCAAGAGAATAAACTGTTGTTTATAGTCCAAATATTATTAAGGGTAAATAATATTTGACTTCCCTATTTTAGGAGAGGCAGTCTAAAAATAGACTTCGACCTCTTTGACCTCAAAAATAGAGTCTCATATATTTTTACCAACATGACACATACTTCAATAATCTCAAACTGGAATCCCCGAACCATGCTCCATATGTCTAAAAATAGATTTTGCGCAGAGTGACGTGCAGGGCCCACTTGGTGAAGAAGAACTTTCACAAGCTCCATCATCTTCTTTGCATTCTCCGCCTCCCTCTCGGCTAGATCTGCATGGATTATCTGTGATCCCTATCCTGCTACGCCAAATTCAAACTTGCTCCGTTGGCGCCTTAGTCGGATCATGACATCTGATCTCAAATGGGAACATATGAAAGCATCATGATTCTCCGGCCAGACACAATCGATGTAATTAATTACCTATACGTGAAATATGCTCAAATGATCTCTGTTTGTATGAACCATATCCAGATGTGCCTCTAATATAGCGCAATACATGCTTGCCTGCCTTCCAAAAGAGCTTGGTAGGCTTAACCATAGCTTGCAAAAGCTGGTTAACTGCATAGCATATATCGGGTCGTGTATTGACCAGATACATAAGCGACCCCACCAACTGTCGATAGACAGTGGCATCCACTACCTCAGCTGAAGTAGCATCCTCCTTCCTCCAACCACTAGGAAGAGGAGTGTCAACAGGCTTGCAGCCTTGCATGTTGAACCTCTCCAGAATCTCCCGGGCATACTTGCCCTGAGAAACAAACAGTCCTCCGCTGCGCTGCCAAATCTCCAATCCCAGGAAATAATGAAGGATACCCAAGTCCTTCATCTCAAACTCTCGTGCAAGATCCTCCTTGCATGAAAGTATCAACTGCTCATCGCCAGTCAAAATCAGATCATCTACATACAGTACGATGATCAACAGCTTCCCCTCCACCACAATCTGGTACAGGTTTGGATCAGCCTCACTCTTGGAGAATCCAAGCCCGGTGAAGTAGCTGTCTATCCGAGTGTACCAAGCACGAGGTGCTTGCTTCAGCCCGTACAGTGCTCTCTTGAGTCGGCACACATGCGACTCACTACTGAAGATCTCAAAACCTTCAGGCTGCTCTATGTACACCTCCTTTTCAATGACTCCGTTGAGGAACGCAGTCTTCACATCCATCTGATGAATGTGCCACCCCATCTGCGCTGAGAGAGCAAGGATCGTCCATATGGAAGAGTACCTTGCGACAGGTGCAAAGGTCTCCTCATAATCAATCCCCTCGATCTGTGAAAAGCCACGGGCGACAAATCTCGCCTTGTACTTCTCCACACTCCCGTCAGCTGCCTGCTTCACCTTGTAGATCCATCGCGAACCCACCATTGATTTCCCCACCAGTCTTGGGACAATCTCCCATGCACTGTTCCTGACGATCGAATCATATTCTTCGATCATGGAATCAACCCATGTGGGTTCCTCCACAGCGTCCTCAAAAGAGGATGGCTCCGTCACAACACATTGACTCACAAGAGCCATGTATCCAGTGTACCGATCCGGTGACTGTCTCTGTCTGCGCTGTGCTGTAGGTGGTCCTACAACCTTCTCTGCATCCTGAGCCAGTCGCTCAGCTTCTGTAGTGCGCATGCGCCCTCTGATGGTTGGCGCTGCCTGGGTGGTTTCTTCCACCTCCTGAACCTCCTCTTGTGGCTGATCCACATCCGGAAGCTCCTCCTTAGGAACTAAGAGCTCCTCATCTGCATGCAAGTGTGGCTCCCTCTCAAGCGAACACTGCATGGCTTTCTCCTCCTGAAATTTTATATCCCGTCGCACAACAGTCTTGCGACTGTCTGGCACATACACCCGATAGTTGTGAGGTGTATCAGTGTACCCCACAAATATTCCCACCTCAGCAGTTGGATCCAGCTTCCTTCTCGCATCCTTCGTCACATGCATGTAGACAGGAGAACCAAAGATCTGCAAATGGGAAATATCAGGCCTCTTGCCAGAATAAGCCTCCTCCGGTGTACTCATGCCAAGAACCTTGTGAGGACAACGGTTCTGCACATACACTGCTGTATTACATGCCTCAGCCCACAAGTGAAGGGGTAGGCCCTGATCATGCAACATCGCCCGTGCAGCACCCACTATCGTTCTGTTCTTCCGCTCAGCCACCCCGTTCTGCTGTGGGTTATGGGGTGCGATGAGCTCTCTCCGAATCCCTTCTGCGCTGCAGAACTCCTTGAATTCAGCCGAGATGAATTCACCACCGTTATCACTCCTTAAAGCAATCACCTTCTTCCCCAACTCCTTCTCGACCAGTGCTTTAAACTCACAGAACTTCGCGAATGTATCACTCTTCTTCTGCATGAAGAAGATCCAGCACTTTCGAGAGAAATCATCAACAAAGATCACATAATACTTGTGCTTTGCTTTCGAAGCAACTGATAAAGGACCACACACGTTTGTGTGAACTCTCTCAAGGATCGTCGTGGTGCGACTATCCTTCTCGTGAAAGGTGGCTTTCACATACTTCCCCAAGGTACACCCCTTGCACTGATCTGACTGCGCAAGAGTGCCCTTAGGAAGCCCGGTAGAAATCTGCTGCAGGATCTTCAAAGCTCCATGGTGAAGGTGGCCCAATCTCCTGTGCCACAGTTCGCCCTCATCATCCTAGCTCACCACTTCTCCCGCCTTGCATGCCATTGCTGCGCAGCCATCTACCTGCAACTGATAAAGGTTCTTGGTTTGAACCCCTATCTTCCGGGTCTCTCCAGTAGTCTTACTGCGCAGGAAGGCTTTTCCTTCGTTGAAGACCACATCATACCCCTTATCCTCCAACATCGCCACAGAGATCAAGTTCTTCTTCAATCCAGGTACATGCATGACATCCCTCAATACAAAGGGCTTACCAGACTCCCTCTGAAAGGATATGGTATCGATACCAGTCGCACTGTATCTACCATCATCGCCCATCTCGATGTGCACACCCAAATCTTTGTCCTCCAGATCTGAGAACAAATCCCGATCTCCCGTCATATGAAATGACGCACCGCTGTCCAAGAACCACACCGATCCCAACACACTTGAAACCAAGCATGCGATCAGTGAAAAGTCAAGCTCGAACTGTGGAGCTAAGGCTTCTCCATCTGCAGATCTTCCCGCTTGCTTGTTCTTCTTCTTCTTTGGACAATTAATGTCCGTGATCATGGCAGTGAAAACACTTCACTTTCGCCATATCCTGCTTCTTGCCCTTTGCACCAGAATGAGAGGTTTTCTTACCCTTCCCCTTCTTTTCTTTGGCAACCAAAGCGTAGTTCTCTTCATCAGCTCCCTTTGATGAAGATCCATCTCGAGTAGTCCTCCTTATCTCCTCCTGCATGAGATCCGCCCAAAGGCGCTCCCATCCCGGCAGCTTCTCCCGACCATTGACACTGTCTTGATATGAGTACCAAGCCTTCGGA
Organism: Pinus albicaulis; assembly: GCA_034641835.2. Taxonomy (NCBI): domain Eukaryota; kingdom Viridiplantae; phylum Streptophyta; class Pinopsida; order Pinales; family Pinaceae; genus Pinus; species Pinus albicaulis. Next base: position 684,583,181 of record CM076575.1, read on the forward strand.
AGACCAAGGAGATCCAGGTCGACCATGTCCTCGTCTTCGACAGTCACCCCCACACTTCCCAGCTCATCTCTGCATTGAGTGAACTTCGTGAGGTATTTGGCGATACTGTCGCCTTTATCCATCTTGATGTTCCTGAGCTTATCTTTGAGCGCCAACTTCCTTTGGTCGCTCTTACTCTAGAATAGATCCGTTAAATTTTTCCACATTAACTATGGAGTAGCCTTTCCATGCAGGCTGGATACAATATGATCCTTGACGCCCTCCAACAGGATCCTTCGACACTTCGCCATCTTCTTTTGCCATGCATCGAGTTCAGCTGCATCAGTGGGCTTTTGGACATCCGTATCTACGAACTCCTTCAGACCATTATCTTCTAATACTGCTTCCATGTGATCCTTCCGTGCAACATAATTCGAACTGCCTTCAAGAGCATATTCGAGTCGCAAACCGTTGAAAGACATTTTCAACACTGGCACCAAGAAAACAGCTTCTTTTAAAGTACACTGAATTCACCTCAAAGCTCGAATTTGCTCTAGATCTGCAGAGAAAAAAAATATTTCTAGCCTGATTAATGAGCGACTTGAACTATATATGCTTTAGAAGAAGATGAATCAAGACTCGCCCGCATGCAGACTCTGTCTACAGAAATAAGTTTGTAATCACTGTGATGATCAATCTCTGCTTCAATAGCTCTGATACCATGTAGAAATTTGTTGAATAATGATTAATTATCCACCGAGACTATCCTGATCACATACAATTTGAATTTATATGCAACACATAATCTCTTCCACTCAGATCATCAAACATGCGGAAATAAAACAAGCGATAGCACATCAAATCATCATACACATTAACACAGTATGTATGGGGAAAGCTTATAGCTGAAAACCCCGCAGCTATTGTGTATATTATAATGGAGAAAACATGTAACAAACTCAGTACAATACTGCTCATTAGTACTCAATTACTTCTCTTTTGATTACCTGATCTAGCTATAGTTTTAGTGGATCATGGTTCGAGTGTTTAGCAAATACCTTACCTCATTGCGCAATCAGGCCTATATATGAGATCCAAAGGGTTGAATCTCCTTGGATTGACAGCGCAATCATCATGGGAAATTCCTCCAAGTGTGGTGCAAATCTCATGCACAACTGATGTCGCCACTGATAGCTAACTCCACCTTTTCATCTACCTCTTTCACTGGTCTCCACTGAACTGATCATGCACTGTAGTGAACTGATGTGTTCTTGAGTTGAATAATGAGTTACTAATTAATGAATTAAATAATATTTAATTCACTCCACTCTTAACTAATTGATTAGCTAGTTAAACTAATCTCAACTAGTTCAACTAAAATAAACAGAACACAACTCCACTATCTGTCTCATTAACTCCACCAAACTTCTGCCACTGAAGTCCTAACTGAATTCAACCATGCATGAGCTCAATACCCCATAATAAAAGTGTATTTCCTTCTGGAAGTTGCATGTGCCACATCCGTAGCTCAAACTGAAGTGCTCCAAGAGAGTAAACTGTTGTTTAGAGTCCAAATATTATTAAGGGTAAATAATATTTGACTTCCCTATTTTTAGGAGAGGTAGTCTAAAAATAGCCTTCAACCTCTTCGACCTAAAAAATAGAGTCTCATCTATTTTTACCAACATGACCAATGCTTCAAGAATCTCAAACTGGAATCCCTGAACCATGCTCCATATGTCTAAAAATAGACATAGTCTAAAAATAGACTTTGCGCCAGAATTCGCCTGCGGGCCCACTTGGTGAAGGCGACTTCATTTCACCAAGCTCCATCATCTTGCTGCATTCTCAACACCACCTTCAAAGTAATACTAGGATTCACCTCCTTTCCAGGATGTCCAGAATCCACTGCTAAAGTCAAACCCGCATCTAATTTCTAGGGATATGATCCCTGCACTGCATGTTCCCTCAATGAACAATTACCGACTCATTGTTCCAGGGCACACTCCCAATGTGCTTTTGATTACATCTAGAAATGCTAATAACCAAAATAAATTCATTCACTTGCCTTCCTTGCCCCGCTACACAGTCTATTGGGCAATCTAGTCACCCCCTTCCATGAAGTCACTCACCTTCCAAGTTCCCCGACATCCCCTTCTCTGCCACACAATCGCTCGGGCTATCCATCCCTTGGAAAGGTTTCCTCGCATCGAAAGGTCCAAAAACTAAGGTATATCCCTACCTCAAAACCATCATACTGATCATAACATGCTCATGGAAATCAATGGACACTATTGGGTAAAAGTTTCCCACTATGGCCATGCTCCTGAAGTGATTTACCAACATAATGTTGCATGTTCGAATTCATTTTGCATCTGCAGTTAATTCTTGCAGTCAATTTGAGCCACCCAAACTAGGCATTTCTCTTCATTCCTACACCAAACACACAATTTCCATTAGACTAAAAAGGAATCGAAATAAATTCAATTCATACGTCATTGGTAGCTCGTTAATAAGGTATACCTGCAATATTTTTCACTTCTTGTCATAATAAGTGGTGAGCCTTGCTATTGCACCAAGAGTGCTGCAACTCCAGGGGCTGGCCTACTTTACTTTATCAACCCGGGGTTCGTAGAAACTTGGAGGTGATAGTGCTATATACACAACAGATGCATTCGGTTCATGTCATCCTCTTTCGTTTTACGAAAGGGTGCTATTTCTAAGGGTTCTCTGTGAAGTCTGCCACACTTCAATGAAACTAAACTAAATTGCAGAAAGGAAACAACAGAAGGAAACTAAACTACATTGCAGAAAAGAAAGGACAAGAATGAAACTAACTTAAGTTCCAGAAAAGGAAATGACTAAAAATAAACTAAGCTAGATCGCTGAAAAAGAATGGTAGGAATGAAACTAGTTCTAAACCACACTTAACTTATCCTATGATCCATCTACCATGCTACGATGCTTCTAACTATGCAACTATTCATGATCTAACTAAAATTTAAAAGGTGTTGCTTGCACTTTGGGGAAAAAAGGGCTAAAAGAGAAAATTGAGGGCATATCGCATGAAACAAGGCTTAAAAATGGAAAGCGGTGGTTAAACCCTTAGGAAACTTGTTTATAACGTGAGAAATGACATTGGAGCGGAAATAATTGAAAGAGGTTAGAGGCAGAAGGAGGGGTTTAAAACGGATTAAAGCTTTGTTGAAGCGCAAAGAGGCCTTGGAGCAGAAGAATTCAAAAAGTGCGATGGCGGAGTGCGATAGAGGAGAAAGGTTGCGATATGCGATGTCGCAATCGCAATATTGCAAGTTTAAAGGGATAATGGAAGTGTTTTTCAAGAGCGGGAGTGAAATGCGAAGTGCGATGAGGTAAGTCCTGCGAAGTGCGATGGGTGACGTGGTAGAGTTATGACATCGACGAAACAAGCGGTAAGTGTTATGCGAAAAAAGGTAAACAGTGCGATTTGCGATTTCACAATATCGCAATCGACAGTTGGAGCGGTAAGTGCAAATGGAACACGCTAAATAATGCGAAGTACGATTTCGGTAAGGTGATGCGATTTGCAGTAAGTGTCGAAAGAAAAAGGGGAAATATGTGATCTGCGATATGCGATTTCGCAATATCGTAGTCGACTACAACGAGCCGTAAGTGTTAAAGTAAAAGGGAGAAGTCGCGAAGTGAGATTTGTGAAGCACGACATCGGTGATTTCGAGGAGGAAAGGTGGAGGTTGGGTTTCGATGGTTTTTCAAGCATTCTGCATTAAAAAGGGTGCGACAGCGGTGACCGATAGATCGAAGGAAATCAGTGAAGGAGAGCGATAAGTCTTCAAGGAAAAAGGTAAGAGCTGCGAAGTGCGATTGTGATGTACGGTGGCGAGAGAATCAAGGAGAAAAGGCAGAGGTTGGGTTTTTTGGTGGTTTTGAATTGTGTTTTCACGTGTTTTTGCATAGAAAGGGTAAGACGCCCGTGAACGAAGAAAACATAGAAATAAGGCTGAAGGGCTAAGTGCGTTAGGCAAAGAAAATGTGAGTACATTGTTGAGATGATAAGAGAAGGAGGGGAATGGAGGCATAAGAGCAGTGCTCATAAATGAAACAAACTTGTGGATTATGCATGGGAGACAGACAAAAATGCAGGATGAAACAATGAAGGAAGAGCTTGGACTTGGTAACACAAATTCTTCCCAAAACTCAAGCAGAAAGCAATTTTGGCCTGTGGGAAGGTTTGCCATACTTCGAACTCTATTGACAGAGATGAAAGGGGGGAGACTTTACCATGGTTTTGGAGTTTTTCCTCTATTTCACTATGCATAAGCAATTAAAACAACATTAGCACAAAAACTAAATAGCAATGAAACTTATCCGAAGGTAATATAATTTGAAGAACAAAAATAAAACTAGCTTAATGACAGGAAAAAAATAATGAAAACAACAGAGAAGCTAAGGCACATGGGTTGGGCCCTAACCCACGAGCCTAGCTCTCTGGAACTAGATCAATAAAATGGCATCTCTCTACTTGTTTCATAAAAAAGAACAGTCTGTTACATCCTTAAGATTTTTAACAGAGCCTAATGGCTTTACAACAGAAATTCGAATCTAATGGAATGGAATGGAAGTATACTAGAATGGGATTGAAGAATCGACCCTCATTAGCTCTTGATCATCTTTATTCATACTAAAGGGAAGCTACCAACAACTCCCTAGAAAATAGGTAATGAGTCCACATGACTCCAAGTAAACCATAGATTGAGTGCACTTCGTCTTCAGTTGCTTGGCTGTCTCTGGAATTCAAATTGTTGGAGAGGATCTCATGAGGATCCTTTGGCTACCTCTGAGAGTTAAGGAGGGTGGAAAATCCCCTTGAATCTCTCCAAGATATCTCCCAGTTTCCTGATGCAGTGCTCATTTATTCTCCAATCCTGATCTTCCACTGGCAGGGAGAAAGTCCCTAAATCATCTCCTTCTCCAAATATGCATAATCTGCTCAATATTCTCACAATATTCTACAAAAATAACCAATATTAGGCACAAATATGCAATTACCTTTAAAACTTCCTAAGAAAATATTGAAGCATAAGAAAACATTATTAAGTGCAGAAGGAGAGATTTTAATATATCTTTTCAGGTACACAAGGAAGGTAGATGGGCTTAAGAAAGGTTAGATGGGCCTTATTTTATGTATAATTTAGAGGCCCATCATCACCCCCCTACTAAAACTATTGCTCATCCTCTGAGAAACCTATTCATCCTCCCCGCCTTATGGTTCTTCCTGCATGCTGGCTTATTTTATTTTATATTTATTTGCCCATGCTCTGCTCCTCCTATTGATCTTCTTGCTATTCTTCTTGCATTTTTCTCGTAGGTGATTCATGGAGGTCCTCAGATGCCTTAAGCAATTTTGTTTTTCATGCCAAGGGGACCTTTTTTTTCTCCCTTTTTTATTGCATGCAAAGTAAGCTCACATTTTTTTTTGTTTTTTGTTTTTTGGTGAACTGAGTTCACCCTTGGTTACCCCTTGGCACTTCTTATCTTCTATTACAATGAACTGCTTGCTGCCCACTTTCTCAAGTCATTTTATTTTTTCTTGTTCCTTTTATTGGTGGAAAAAGTGAGGCTAGTTGCTAGATAAGGCTGAGGTCGCTCTGCTACTGATTTTGGCTATATAAAAAAAAACTTTCCTTCTCACACTTTTTAATGTTTTATTAAGCTAAAATAGATTCGAAGAAAGGGATAGATGATTGCATACCTGAGCCTTACCCTTGATTTTATTTTGCATGTGATATTTAAGCTATTGATATGGTTGTTGAAGTTGTTCTGAAGCTTTATATGATAACCTGCTTGAGGTCCTTTTGGAGCTTCTAAGCACAGGAGGACACTACAAGGAAAATACCCTCTAGCGGAGGTTATAAAGAAGGTTTTTAGTGTTATAAAATTGGCTAAAATTGTCAAAAAAATATTTTCTACAACATCCGTTTATGGTTATGGAGATTTTCGCAGAGATTTTATTGAAAATTAAACACAACTAAAAAAACTGGGTGGCCGGAGGTTATTACAGATGCTTTTTTCATCAGTGCGCTACTAAGGTTTCAATGCACTGGTGCGTGTCATCTAGAAGGTGGCCTGGGGTGGTCGAAGGTGCATGCACCGGGCCGTCAAGGTATAAAACTGCACCGGGCCATCAAGGTATGAAACTATACTCGGTGCAGTGTTGGTGATACAATGCACGGGGCCGTTCTAATCAGTCTTGGGATTTGTGCGGTGCCCATAAGTCGTCTCAACGCACTGGTATGTAGAATTATAGAAATGCACCGGTGTGCCGTATCAGACAAACGCACCAAGATTTATAATTGGTATTGGTATTTGTGCAGTGCTCATAGGTCGTACAAATGCACTAGTGCGTAGTCTCACATAAATTCACCGGTGTGCAGTCGACTCAAACATACCAGGCTGCTTTAATTGGGTTTTGGTATTTCTGATATAGATATTAATGTGATTGCGCTGCAACATACAACATACGATTAATCGATGTGACCACTTATGGTGTTCATTATCATTTTACAAAACATCGACTGTGATGGGTACAAAGTGTATGATTTCCATTCATTATTCATCAAAAGTCGACACATCTTATAACAATATTCATATTAATTAAATTTTTATTAATGCATTTGAATGTGATGTTTGGATTAATTTGTTATATCATATCATAATTATTGTGATTTTTAAAATTCATTATTCATCAAAAGTCGACACATATATATCTTATAACAGTATTCATATGAATTACTTTTTTATTAGTGCATTTGAATGTGATGTTTGGATTAATTTGTTATGTCATATCATCAAATTTCACATCTCTTCATTATAATATTTAATCATCCATAAATTTAATCAGTGATGTTACATTTCACTGAGACAATGGAGAACACAATAGAATAAATTAAAACATATTATGTATATATAAAAGACAGTCTTTGTCATACAAAATGGGACAATTATTGGCATCCCTTTGTCTTTCAATTGGGACACTATGTCCATTACATTAAACAAAATGTCTGATTCACAGAGAAATATTTCAAAAAATGCAATGCCTTGCTTTGATATCCAAACATAGTGATCATCATTCTTCGCTTGAATTGCTGTCACTGCTAGAGCTACTTCCATGACTTGGGTTATTTTTAGGAATGTTTTGTTCACAATGTTGATTGTTTTCTTCTTCTTCACCTTTCATCTACAAAAATAAAAATAAAATGTAATGAGTGTATATACATTGGTGAGAATAACGAAAATTTCAATATTAAATAATATACATCAATGTAAATCGAAAAGGAATGACGTACCATAGCAACAATTGACTCATAAACTATACACATTCTTTCAAAACGATGTACCATGCCATCTTTCAAGATTTCATCTGTTGGCGCTGTTCCATACTGTGTTTCTTGCAAGTTTTATACCCCATAAAAAATCGTATATTTAATATAAAAGATTTTTTTGTTCTATTAATTATATACGGAGCTAAGTAAAACCAGATCGATAATGCTTACAAATTCCACAATTAATTTCTGACATGCCAACATATACTCACAACCCATATTTAACCAAATTTCAATCAATTCGTCTGATGGTTCTTCTTTGTATGTTAGCACTTGTTTGAAGACATTCAATGATGATTTTTGTAAAACAAATTTAAAAATACAAAAATAAAATCTAGTTAAGTTGTTATAAGGAAGTAACAATTACTCACAAACTTAGATATCAACCCTTTTCTTCCTTGTCGTCCTGTTTTATGTGCTGAATGTGTTCCATTTTCTTTTCTTTTCCACAAGAAAATACTTGAAAATTAATATTTAATGCTAAATGTTTATTTATTGTACCTAATGATCGAAAAATTCAATGATTACATATTACATTTGAAGCACATTGTTGTTGAGATGGCTCCTCTTGCGAAGAAATTTTGTCCATTTCTTTGACCATCTCCTTGTACACCTTTTTGGACATTCCTACTGGCATATTTATGATATCAGCTCGTTCATCTTTTGAGATTTTCATAATCTTCCTGAAAATGTAACATGACAATAAACTATTTAATTTTTATATTTATATATGAAAATTAAATATAACAAAAGTGATATTTATAAATAATTCAAGACAAACATTTAAAGTAATATTACTTTTTCATTCATTCTTTTTTTGTACATTTTTCCTATTAAAAGTCTGACATGTGTCATTGACCAATTCTCTGGAAACTCTTCTTGTAGTTTAGATAAAATTTGGTTATTGGAATCATTGGGTTGATTTTTGTATTGTATGTGGAAAGAACGTCTATACATTCGTTCCACTAGATCCATCAAACTTTTGTAAATTTTTTTCCCCCTTTCGTTAACCTCCAACACCACTCCAGATGAGCTAAGGAGCAATTCATTTTCATTTGCATGTTCTATTTTTTTCTTTTCTTTTCTTAGAACAACATTCATTTTCTGAGTTGTTGGTCCCTGTAGAACATTAAACAAATGTAAATTAATAGATTGCTTGACACATGTTATCTAATAATTTTAAGTATATTATTAATGAAAATTAAAAAAAAAAACTCATATTGGATCAATAGTATTTTTTCATTCACCTGATTCATCCTTTTGCAATTTTTCTGTCAAGCTTTTACGATCGTCTAGTCCTAGATCAGAAATAATTTTATCGAGCTTCATCATTTTGTGGCTGTGCGTGATACAAAATAAACAATACATATTAGTTAAGCTTACATATAGTTCAAAAACAATATTTTTTGTAAAGAATTTACAAAGAAGTTGCCTTTTTTTATTTTCTTGATGTGTTATCAGTATTTTTGTTACTTGATCTCTTGTTAGTCATTTCTTTATCAATCTGAAACATGTACCATATCATTCATTAATATATTTATAAATAAATTGTCAACTTTTCAGGTAAAAAAAAAAACTTAAGAAACTGGCGTGCCATTCATGTGTACACATCGACGTCAGTGCGTGGGGTCTTATAAACGCACCACACAAACAGTATAATATACCGTACAATGCATAATGTCAACAAGGAGCACTAGTGCGTTACATGTTAACCACCGCACCAGTTAACACAGAGAAAATAATACAAATATTCCAGTGTTAGTTTTTGTAGCATAAACGCCCCGTGCAAACAAGGGACCACCATTCGGTGCTCTCTGTCAACTAGGAGACCCGGTGCAGTGCGTTATATGTTACATGGTGCACCGATTAACACAATAAAACAATTTTTTTGCGAAACAGCACGTTTGCGGTGCGCCATAATGAAATAGCGCACCGGTGCCCTATTTTACATAGGGCGCACTGATTAAAAAAAATGAGTTTTAATTTTTTTTATTACACAACACTTTTGCAGTGCGCTGGGATAATACAGCGTACCGGTGCGCTAGGTTACGCAGGGCGCACCGATAAAATTTATTTATTTATTTATTTTTTTCAAAAAATTCACGCAAGGGCCGACATGGATTGGGATCCGACTATGCAAGTCGTCTCGTGGGTTGGATGTCTTAGGCCTATATATAGCAATACAAACCCTATAAATCTAAAATGAAAAGCCCTAATTTTGAAATCACAAAAACAAGGAGAAGAAAGGGCATAAACAAAAAGAATGTAGGGTTTAGGGTAAAAATGGATTTTTTAATTTTTATTTTGTTTCTGAAAATGAAAAAGAAAATGATTTTTTTTTCTTACTTCGTGAAAAAGCTGCAGAAAAAGTAAAAAAAAAAAATCGAATTTAATCACGAGATCGTTTGAAATTCTATGCTACAGGTTTTGAATTCTGATTGTTTGAATACTTCTGTTCGAATGTATTTTGTTGCTCCAAGTATGTCTCCTGCAAATATTTGGCTGAATATTTTTGCAAAAATAGTGAAATAATGAAAAGTGTTTAGTATTTAAAGAATTGTTTTATGAAATTAGATTTTCGAAAATATTTTGCCGCACATTTTTCAATTTATCGCTCTTTCCCCCTTTTTTTTTTTTTTTTTTTTAAAATAAAAAACACACCGGTGTGCAGTAACGAAAACACACCGGTGCGGTGATATGTACATTGGCACTGATAACAAGAAGTCCATTTTTAAGGCACCAATATTACTTTTGGGTGTGTGCACCAAAATTTATTGTTGATTTTGCAAAAATGCAGGGAGAAAATATTATAATTATATCGAATGGAAAATTCTTCAAAATCCAGCTCGTTCCATAATATTTCTCAGAGTTCAACGCGAAGTTCTCCCTATCCATCTCGAGACGTAATATTTACTTCAGATTTTATTTATATTTTCATTATCTAATTGAGTTTATGTTTTTTATCCATGTCAATCATGCACAACTTAATTAAATTTATAATGTATACAAATTTGTAGGTTCATGCAGATTCGGAATCGAGTTCAGATGCACAAAATATTCAAACAAATTCGAAATGTCGGAAGCTCTTATCAGGATCAACATACCGCAAGGCACATTTGGTAGATGAAAATGGACAGCCGCTTCACCCTGTCAATTGTAACAATATTGCATCTTCTAGCCACAATCCTGGGACAATGATGGTAATAATTATAATTGTTTGGTATATTGATTATTGTAATTATTTCAACTTCAAACCAATTAATCGTGCAACATTGTCAACGTGGTTACTAATTGATATCATATATTTTGTACTAATCACGTTCAATTTTATTTATTTATTTATTTATTTGTTTTAAATTATTAGGATTCTAGTGATGATGAGCGACCTACCTACCATCTTCCGTTGCATCCCATGACAATGTAAAATTAAGAGAAGACCGAATTAAGAGAAAAAATCAGAGAGGAACGATACCAAGAATGGTTGAATCAACCACTGATTCAATTCCCGCTACGCCCAGAGTCACCAATTATGAATGAATACAACAATAGTAGTTCTTCACAAGATGGAAATGGAGGCAATCAGATAGAGGTTGGTATGGATGATTACTTAAGGGATACGAATGCCATGAAGACAATGTTGTTAGATGCATTCCAAAGCGATGATCAGTTAGGGGATGATGCTCATATCGTTGACACCTTTTTTGAAAGCCTTAAATTTGTTTCCACCACCCCTCTCTTTAGACCAGGCGGTCAGTCAAATTCTACCCAGTTGGGGACAACGATGTTACTTTACAACTTGAAAGCAAAGTTTGGACTTTCGAATGCATGTTTCTTAGAAATTTTGAGGTAATTTACCATAAAGTCCTCCCTGATATAAATTTGAGAAATATAATCAGTACAATACAATGAACATTACAAATGGTAAATTTTATGAACGTTAATAAGTCTATAGTCATTAATGTACATTTATTAATATATTTTTTCATGATCACCAACTACAGTTATTCAAAGATAAGGTTCTTCCAAGTGATAATGTCTTGCCCGGAGCTGCGAAGAGGCAAATAAATTGTTGAAAATGTTGGCTGTTGAGTACATATCATATCATGCATGTCCAAATGATTTATTCTATATAGAGAAGAATGTGCAGACAAAGAGATATGTTCGAAATGTTGGCATGACAGGTATGATAAATAAAAAAAGAAGGGTAAATCACGTACTGGTCCTCCTTTTAAGATATTGAGGCACATGCCTATAATCCCAAGGATTCAAAGGCTCTTTCGTTGCAAATAATTAGCTATGTTGCAGGGATGGCGTGCCTCACACATAAGTGAGTTGGGAGTTATGCAAATCCCAACTGATTCAATAGCCATGAAGCATATAGAGGATACATGGCCCGAAAAATTCAAGGATGAAGTACGAAATCTATGACTCAGCATAGCCATGGATGGCATCAACACATATTCCCTCCAGAACACCAACTATTTTGTTTGGCCTATAGTAGTGATCAATAACAATACCCCCCCATGGTTGTCCGTGAAGAATGAACATCTTATGTTGGCTCTCATAGTCCCTGGTAGAAGACAAGTGAAGAATATGAATGTCTACTTACAACCACTAGTAGATGAATTGAAGGAATTATGGGATGGGATAAATGTATACGATGTATCAAGACCCATCGCAGCAGAGAGGAGTTTTATGTTGTATGGCATATGTGCTTACACGACACATGATTATCCAGGCTTACGAGTTTGCTCTAGTAAATTACATGTTTAATTTATTGATTTGTTTATATACGTAACAATATACTTTCACATATTAGTTATTTAATTCGTTGTAATTGTTCTAATCTTCATGATATTATTTAACGTGCCATGCATATTAATTGTATACAATAATCTCGTAGGTCTTGTAACAAAAGGGTATTTTGGATGTAAATGTTGTGGACCTTCTTTGAAAGCTAGATGGTCCAAGGACCTACGAAAGCCAGTGTATGATTGCTCTAGGGTATTCCTCCCAGAAGAACACCCTTACAGAAGAGCAGCATCCACTTTCAATGGTAAACGAGAGAGAACCCAAAGGCCTCCAATAATTACACCAGCTGAATGGCTTAGAGCATATGAGAGAGAGAAGGAGAAGGATTTCATATAAATGTTCGATTCAAATGGGGAGCCTATGTTTGATGATCCAGAATTCTTCGACACCTATGTTGAGAAATTTCCCATTGGGATGAAAAGGAAATCTATCTTTTATAACCTCCCATATTGGGAGCATCTTAATATTACCCACTTATTAGATCCCATGCATATATTTAAAAATGTTTCATCTTCTTTATGGAGGAGCATATCATCGAAACAAAGTGACACATTGGTTGTTAGGAAAGATCTTATTACTTCAAAAACTAAAAAGAAACATTGGCTAAGACGATTAGAAAGTACAGGATTAGAGGTAGGCACTGGTCCCTCTAATTAATGGTATTTCAAAGAAGGTGATGTCCCATGGATTTTAAAAAAATATGATCTTTCTTTGGCAAAGGAAGTTATAATGGGTGTGAGGGTGCCATCTTCATATGGGTCTTCACTACGTCGTCGCTTCACCTTGGATGACCATTTGAATCTTCTAAGAGTACGTATAATGTCAAAAGCATGATTTTATTATTTGTTATATTAATAAAATTTATCCCATGCAGGGATCATAAAACATAATTAATTTTGTAAATTATTGCACGTGTTTATAACTTTGCAGTGTCATTATCCTTTGTTCGTGCGTGGGTGTGTGAAACATGAATTCCCTCAAGACCTAGGATGTGACCTAAATTGTCTTCATTTGTACGTTGGATCACGTCAAAGGAGATTCACGTGGCTAGCATTCCACAGTGGCATCAAGAGATAGTTGAGATTGTTTGTATGTTTGAGAAGGAACTGCCAACGAGTTTCATGGACTTGCAGGTTCATCTTTTAATCCACCTAGTAGATGAGGTTGATTTAGTTGGGGTGGTTTCTTTTCGTTGGATGTTCTTCTTAGAGAGGCACATGAAGAAATTGAAAGGTTTTGTTCGACAAAGGGCAAAACCCAAGGGGTCTATGGTAGGGGGGTACATATCGTATGGGTCTTTCTATTATGCGAGTGAGTACATCAAGCACATTGACCACAAACTAGGTGCAGTGATTTGGGATGATGAAAGGGATGAAGACAAAAGACAAGGGGAGTTGCTCCAAATAAGTGGAAAAAAACGCTTGATAAAGAGTAAGCGACTTATAAATTTTCAAATATACACAAAGTAAATATTCATGTTAAACTTCGATATAATGTATATTTTGATCTCTATGTACTATATAATGTCGGTTTGATTTCATCAGCGAATGCAGAAATTGAAGAAATCAATAAATTAGTTCTTTACAATTCTAAAGTGACACAATCGTGGGTCGCATTGTACGAAAAAAGAGAGGATGAAATGGGATAGTGACAGGAAAGAATTCAGACAGTTGAATGGTAGAAGTGTGCCTTATCCCAATCATTTAAAAGAAAATATGCAAAAATTATGCCAAAACATTTGGGTTGCTGACCAAGTCAGAGAGAAATACGGTGCAACTAGTCGTTACCCACGTGTTGAAGAGGATTTGCTAAACGTAGGGATTGGGTGCGAGAACTCGGTAATAATCTATTTAACTTATATGTACATTTGAAACTTATAAGACATCTATATTTCATATTTTAATTGTTTGGTTATTATAAGACACATGACACTGTGATTTTTTTTAACTTTTCTATAATAGGTGCATTTGTTCCCATCTATGTGGGCATATGGACACCATTTTCGCGCAAAAAATGCCGATGTTGGAAAAATACACAAGACTGTAGAGTGGAAGTCAAGTTCGATCAACCTAGTCGATCTAACCACCATGATCAAAACCTAGTATGAGGGATGTTAGGTTACATCTGAAAGATACAAGAGATCATTGAAGTGGATTTATCTTATTTCCAATGTGTTATTTTTAGGTGCAAGTGGTGGGACACCTTTGATAGAAATAATGTAAAGGAAGATCGCGATAGTAGGCTGACATGTATTAACTCTAGAAATATGTGGGATGAATCTAAGAAGCCCTATGTTTTCCCCAAACACTACAACCATGTGTTTTTTTACCCAGATGTGTTGGATAGGGATTGGTGGTTCATATTGACACATGACCCTAGATCAAAACATTTTTTGAGAACAATAGTGTTATCATGCCATACGAGCTGGAAGATAATGAGGATGATCATGAGAACCGAGAGTGATATGGTACATGTGTTATTTGATCATCGATATTTATACTTTTTAAGATGGGTTTTTCGAAACATTATAATACGTATTTTGAATTAATTGGTAATTTGCATTGTGTTAATGTTAAAATCAATATTTCACTTGATAATTTGCAATAATGTTGATCTCAAAAACAATGGCGTATTGTATAAAGTTCTTTTTTTTGTATGTAAGATCATAATAAAAGACAATTACAATTACAATCCAAATTAGAATTAGAATTACAATTACAATTTTACAATTTCACATACAATTACAATTTCAGAATTTTACATACAAATACAATTACAATTACAATCATTTCACAGTAATACAATTAAAATTTTACAAAAAATTTACATAGAATTAGAATCAGAAATAGAATCACAATTACAATTACAATTTTAGAATTTTACATATATATAATAACAAATAACATTTTACAATTATTTTACACATAACAATTACAATTAAAATTAAAATTAATACCCTCGGATGCGGGTGGTAAATGCTGAAGTGATGGCGGTTTACCTGCGGGATGGCGCGTGGCATGGCTACATGGTCACCCGCAGGTTGCAGTTATTTCGCAGGAGTGCGTTTATTAACACAGGCCGTCACCCTGCATGGCATTTATGCCGGTAGGGAGGCCGAGGAGGTGGGCTGTTCAATATGAATTCCCATGGCGTATTGTCCCTATCCCTCGGTTTAGCTTCAGAGTATTTGGTTTGGTCTCGACGCAGGCGGGTGATCTCCATGCCGTTGCAATCTCTGCCACTGCGGTCTAGTTTCTCTCGGGAGGAAAACTTGCCTAGTTGCCGCACCTCCCTGGGTAGGCGCTGCTATCTGGGTGGTTGCATCAATTTCCTTCTTGGGTACCATTTCTCGCACAGTCCTTTTTGTCCCATGCATTTAGCTTCTCCGCTCGATTTCATTTCTCCCTCTCTGCCACCGTTGTCTCCCGTCTGCTCAGCTCTACCCCTCCGTCTCAGCGCTTCCATGCCGAGGCTTAGGCATCGGTTAAGATGCAGGAGGGGCAGTACCAGGTCTCGCTCCTTCAGTCGGTATCACTCCCCTTCAACTAGTCCTTCGTCCTCTCTATCTGAGAGTCTCCGAGGCCACTCTCCTCCTACGCGAAGTCAACGAGGGAGGGGCCGAGGGCATCGTCTCCCCCAGCATGGTGTCCCTGCTTCCCCTGCGCCACCTAAACCTCGCCCGCCTGTCACTGCTTCTCTCCATAATCCATCCACTGCCGTCTTTCACTTTCAATGCAATTCAATTCGGCCCTTAGTCATTGCGACGGTCTCTGTTTCTTTTAAGGAAGTCCTAAGGGCAATTCCTGAACCCCCCCTCCTGCGCCTACTGTTAACTTGTCAGCCTCCCCAATTGATGTGCGAGCCTCTCAACCTGGAGACAAAGGCCCCCCACGCAAACCTGGCGAGTGAAGTTCCAACATCCTCCAGGACATTCGCTTGCAGGATGGAGGTAGCGAAGCAGGCATCGCAGCTGTTCAAAGGCGCCTTGTTCCTGAAGATGACGATGGTTGTTGGTGCAGGATTGAGGAAGAACCACCCTCGGAGGATTATGGGCTCTAGTGCTATCAACTTTGGCCAAGTAACTATGTTCAGTTCGTATGTCATTTTTTCTGTTTCTGTTTGTAACAAGTTTTGGTTTGGCATAGCTGGTTTCCTCGGTAGAGGCAGCTCAAAAACGTTGCTTGGGCTGGTTTCCCCCTACGGGCAGCTCTATTTTTGCTATCTTGTTGCATGTATGTTGCCTCTGTAGGCCATGAACTCGATGTATTATATGTTTCAGTAATAGATTTAAACTTACTTAGAAAAAATAAATAAATTAAAATTAATACAAATACAATTACAATTTTAAAATTTTACATACAATTAGAATTACAAATATTACAATTTTACAATATGATGATCATTTAATATTAAATTAATTAATAAACATCACGATCATGATAACCATCGTACAAACATCATATTTGATTAAAAAACACATTCAAATTCGCTAACATCATCGTGATCATGATCATCTAACAAAACACAATTAGCATTATATAACATCATCACAACACAAACATCAAATATACATCTCATGTGAAATAATTGCTATCACATACACATCTATCTGCAAGCTGCACATAAATTAACATATCTAACATGACCTAACAATATAAACATCATGATGATCACCAACATGTAAATTAAGTACAACTGCAACTTGAACATAAAATACACGGACGACACACACACACACACACACATATATAATGTCAAAAATATACAATTGTAATATAAATATCATGTATCAGCTGGTGGTACATCATCAATAACAGTACTAGTCGAGGCCTGCTCAATCAATGGTGCAGCCTCAACAAGCTGATCAGTCGATACATGCTAATCAGGATCAACTATCAGCTGCTCATCGTGATGATTGGACATGGTCGATGGTCCAGCCTGCTCATGATCATCGTGATGACTGGACATGGTCGATGGTCCAGCCTGCTCTCCATGATGACTGTTGCTTGATGCTAATGGAGGCTACTCATTTGGTGCAGTGCGAGGTGAACGATGATCACTCCCATGATCGTGATCATTATATGATGTGTAGGCATTGCTCGCGGACTTCCGATCACGTGCTGCGTCTCGACCACACCTATATGTGCAAGGGTCCTCCTCAACCACGTAACTAAGGTCATAGCTCCTACGACATGCCGCATCAAGCTTTACATGTCACACGACATGCCTATCCACATATGTACCATCCTACCATCGGCCTGTATGTCTCTCATAGTAGCGAGCCTGACTCCTGCCTCAACAATCAATGCACAGAGTTGGTTGTCCAACTCCATCCTCAATTTGCTATCAAGCCTACCGTGTCTAGAAAAAGGTGGTATCGGCGCACCAGCAGGAGCAGGTCTCCTTGCACCGACCTCTTGATGATCCTCGGCATCTGGCATATCCTGATCGTCATCAGGATCCACAACTGGATCATGTGGTGGTGCTGGCATGTCCTCGCCATCAAAAGACCCAATGTATGCAAAATACATACAAGTACATAACAATAATTAGACAATTTCCTTACACAATTTAATAAGAGCAAGTTAAAGAACATGTTAGAATAAATTTAAATAAAACAGTAATATTACCTCTATCATCTGACGGCTCATCATCTGTGAAGATGATGTTGGCACACCCTCACCAATCCAAACCAGCACAAGGAAAGGGGACCATAATGAAGGGATGTTCGTCAACACTGGCTAGCAACTCAAGTGCATCATGTGATATCCTTGCGGAAAACTCAGTCTTGCCCCTCTTGGGCATCATCCATCCCCACATGTGCATCCGTGCCTCCAACATCGGCCTACGAGGCTGCCGAACAAAAGTAGGCCTCGTATTTGGAAACCTCTCAAAAAATAAACAAAAATGCTCTGAAGCAAAAGGGTAGTTGACCCTCCCTTTCACATGAGCACGACATCTATATAAGGTTGTACAGAACTGCCGCAAAAAAATGGCAGACCACCTGACAAGTCATGGCTCCTGTACTAAAGAATTAACATAATAAAGAAGTGAGCAACTAATGCGTTGCCCGTCATTGGTGTTGTGTGAAATGGTCGAAATCAAAAGTGAGAGGCACCTCACCTCCTGACTACCAAATGCAACAATACTTAACTAACCCCCAGAGACCTGAAAATCTGAAGGAGATAGTATATCTGCACTAATGT
Organism: Pinus albicaulis; assembly: GCA_034641835.2. Lineage (NCBI taxonomy): Eukaryota > Viridiplantae > Streptophyta > Pinopsida > Pinales > Pinaceae > Pinus > Pinus albicaulis. Next base: position 684,601,557 of record CM076575.1, read on the forward strand.
ACCTATGGGAGTACACCAACTGAATCCTTGCTGCATAGCTAACTGCAACCTATGGGAACGAGGGAAAATCCACCCCTCTCCTCGATAGCCCTGTAATGAAATATATGTCCTCCTCAGTGGGCACGTACCACTGGTTAGGACCAACCCGGAAAGCCTATCGGTGGGCATTCCACCTGCGGATAAGATGTCTCAAAAACACACCATGGCCGTTTAGGGAAGTAGCCTCCTCATAGAACTTGAGGAGGCCTACCTACCTCAGGAGCCCCTGGGTAGCTGCTGTAATAGGGTGAGGGTACGCATCTCTCTCCCTCTCTTGTGCCTCCCACATGCGAACCATGTTATACTAATCCGCTTGTTGTTATTGTTGTTGTTCCCCCTCTTCTCTCCTTTCACGTCTCTGAATGATTGACATATTAAATACAATTTTTTTTATTAAATGAGACATGTATTTAGGAATATACATATATAATTTTTTTGGAAAAAAAACAGTCGATGCGCCACAAAAAACAAGCATGCACCGGTACCGATGCATCTTTTTATGTCCTGCACCAGCGACGGTGCACCATAAAATATTCAGCGCACTGGCGGTGGTGCATCTGAACATTTTCAGCGCATCGTTAACTATGGATGGTGTTGGGAGTGCAGTGTGCTGACTAAACTCTACGCCCCGGGGTGTATAGTTCGGTCAGCGCATCGACCTCCTAACATCATTACATAGTCAACGGTGTGCTATTTTACCAGGTGGCACCATTGACCCTGTCGAAATGTGGTGTGCTGACAAAAATACCCACCTCGGGGCGGATATTTAAGTCAACGCACCACATTGCCGCTATTCCACATGGTCAACGGTGTGGCCAGGTAACTGACCACACCACACTTTTTTTAAAATTTTAAAATAACACGGTGAGCATTTCGGTACTGCCCAGGAACCAGTGTGGATACTGTTAGCATGAGTTACGATGCGACCTATAAATTTACAAGCAGCACGGCGAACCGGTGTGAGCCGAACGGCTCGAGCGCACCGCACGTCAATTTTTTTTCTTTTTCTTTTAAATGGTTAATTTTAAGGTAGTTTGAAATTATAATCCACAAAAAGGATTAATTATGGAAAAAACAAGAAAAATACCTGTACATTTGGCTGTCAAGGAGGCATATTGGCTATATAATTTGCAAAAGAAAATTTGCCTACCGTTTTGCAAAATTCAAGCTAGAGATTGGTGGGCAATGCACAACAGCAGTGCGTGTAATGGGTGTAATGGGAGCACCGATGTTAGGGCGGCTCAGACAAGGATAAATTGCACCCATGATTGAGAGCTCTGAAGCATTGAGAAAAGTGAAAAATGCAGTTTTTTGGCCGTAATTTTATTTATTTATTTAACCCTGTTCCGGTGCGTGGGGTTTTATAGGCACACCGGTGGGGTTTCTTAAGACCGCACCAAGTGGTTTGTTAAGACTGCACCAGGAAGTTTTTTTTTTTTTGGCGCGGGGTTTTATGATGCATCGGTGTGAAATCTTTGTAAAGCACTGGTGCGCTACAGTAATAAGACGCATTGGGAAGGTGTGTACAAAGCACATGGTGTCCGATGTGCCAATGTTTTGTGTGCACCGGTGCTTTTTCTTGTTGAACGCACCAGTGCGGTTTAGGATGATAAGCGCACCGGACGAAAAACATCCGCAAAAACCTCCACCCGTCAACCCCCTCTAGTAACCTTTGCTAGAAACGGATGTCTGGGGTATTTTTATAAGGGGTTCCTCAAAAACATCCGCTAGAGGGTCTTTTCCTTGTAGTGGGAAGAAGTGCAAGTTTGACTACCTTTGACTAAAATGTTGAATAAATTTTCTTTTTGTGTCAGCTTGTTGTTTTCTGCTTGCAAAGGTTGGAGAGCACTTACATTCATTAGAGAGAGATACATGGAGAAATATATATATATATATATTAAGGCCTACTAGTTTCCTCAATGAGGTTTTCAACTAAAAGGTCTGCTTAGGCGCCTCAAAGGAGGTTTTCACCTACGATATTTTATTTTCCTCTTTTTTCTTCAACCCAATGATTGCCTCATGGAGGTTTTCAATCAATGAGCCAATCTCAGACGCCTCAAAAGTGGTTTTTACCTGAGATTTTATTCTTTTTCCCTTTTTTTCTCTTTTATTTATTTTTATTTTTTTTAGTTTCTTACTATACTTGAAAAAAACAAAACCTTTTTCAAGTATAGGAAAACTTCCAATGGAGCCATGTGCACATCAAGGTGACAGATACAATCAGGTGCACACTTGGAATACATGTTCTGACATGTACCTGAATATAAGAGATGAATTACTTTGACTGGGATTGTATCAAGTATTGTTGGAGAAGAGTGTGTTTCTGCAACTTAATGACTGTTTGGAACTATATGTCAATGTAGTTTTGATGCCCCTGGTTCACTTTCTTAGTTGGATCACATTGGATGTCCTCTTTTATTATGGCAATCAAATCTTCCTCTTTTTGCTGATTGTTCTCTTGAACACATGGAAGAAATGCTGGTAAACATGAGGGAACTCTCTCAACATCTAATTATGATATATGGTCTTCATCAAGTGTAGCACTTGATTCTCTGATCTCCTCATTCAAATCTCTTTCTTCTTGAACTTGTCCAACAATGACATTAAGAAGGTCTCTTTTTTGCAATACCTTTCTTGAACTAAGATGCAAACCATTTAGATCAAGAGGATATGTTGGGTAGTGTTGTACCTCAACATTGTAAGCGGGCTGAGATACTTCATGGTGTGGGTTTGGAAATGGTGGTACAGGTAGTTGAGTGGGGGTGGATATATGAGATGGATGTGGTTGAGGCTGTGATTGTGGTGGAGGTAGATGGTAGGGATAGCATGGAGTTGGGTATGGAGGATATGGAGGGAAATATTGAGGATATTGTGGATTTTCCCAATAAGGACCTTGCCAACCAGGTTGCCAAGATTGGTTTTGGGGTTGAGATGGCCAAGGGTTCCAAGGAGGGAGTGTGTCCCAATTAGTTTGAGATGGATGTGAATAATATTGAAATTGTGAAGTGGGTCCTTGCATCATATCAAGTTGACTAGGATGCCAGGGTATACTTGGATCTACATAACATAACTTCTTTGGTGATTGCCTTGCTCCATCGTCTGCCTGGTAAATTTATTTAAACCTGGGGAATGATGAACAAAAATTAGTAGCATATGAATTTGCATGGATAAAAAAAATATTAGCATCTTATTTTTGCTCATTTTTCATTCTTAACATTTCTACTTGTTCACTTATATTGCTAAGAATTTCTGTTTTAAATTTATCAAGAAAATTTCCAAGTTCATCTTGCCTTACCAATGTTGATGCTGGCTTAATTACTCTTTCCCTTCCCCTTGATATGCGCTTGCATGTTTCACAAATTTCTTCAAATGACAATTGATATGCATCTTCTTTGCTCATGAGATTAAGGAGATCCCACTCATCCATAATTTTTCCAAGTAAGAGGGTTTTTAGTGTGTCAAATCCTAGATGATGCAAGTTTGCCCTCTTAACATTATACATGAACCTCTCTATTAGATCCTCCAGGCTCTCATCTTCTTCTTGGTTCATTCTAAAAATTTATTCTCTAAGATCAGTGTCTTTATATTTTTCTAGAAATATATTTTTCATATCATTCCATGGTATTATTGAATTAGTACCTAGACTCATGAACTATTTAAGAGCTCTATCCTTCTATGTTGTAGGAAATAATCTCAGTTTTTGAGTGTGTAATAAGTAGCCATAAGATCTACAAAGTATCTCAAATTAAAAGAGAAATGTTTCCGGATCCTCTGTCCTCATACCATGGAAGTTGGGAAGGAAAGATGGAGGGATGTTCTTCATAGGTACACTGATGTCCATATCTTGAATGGGAAACACAATAAGATCTTCTTCATTGTCATCATATCCATCCATCTCTTCTTCCTTCAAAAGTGTATGGTGATGTGGTTCTTACTGCACCACGTGATCAAGTGTGGGGGGTTGGTATTGGAGAAATAATTTTTTGAATATCCCTACTCCTATGAGGCATGAAAATTAGATTTTATTATTATTATTAATTTTTTTTTTCAATATTTCGGAAACAATCATGAAAATGAAACTAGAATAGAATGCTAGAGAACAATCAAAGCATCTACTAGACACCTCCCCGATAATGGTGCCAAAAAGTGGTGATCCTTGGTATTGCACCAAGAGTGCTGCAACTCCAGGGGCTTCCCTATTTTACTTTATCAACCTAGGTTTCGTACAAACTTGGAGGTGACAGTGCTATATAAATAATAGATGCATTCGGTTCATGTCATCCTCTTCTGCTTTACCAAAGGGTGCTATTTCTAAGGGTTCTTACTGAAGTTTGTCACACTTTAGTGAAACTAAACCAAATTGCAGAAAGGAAACAACAGAAGGAAACTAAACTACATTGCAGGAAAGAAAGGACAGGAATGAAACTAATTTAAGTTGCAGAAAAGGAAATGATTGAAAAGAAACTAAGCTAGTTTGCTGAAAATGAATGGCAGGAATGAAACTAGTTCTAAAAAACACTTAACTTATACTATGATCTATCTACCATGCTACCATGCTTCTAACCATGCAACTATTCATGATTTAACTAAACTTTAAAAGGTGTTGCTTGTAGTTTGGGTAAAAAAGGGCTAAAAGAGCGAATTCAGGGATTATCGCATGAAACAGGGCTTAGAAATTGAAAGCGGGGGTTAAACCCTTAGAAAAATTGATTATAATGTGAGAAATGACTTTGGAGCAGAAATAATTGAAAGAGGCTTAGAGGCGAAAGGAGGGTGTTTAAAACAGATTAAAGCTTTGTTGAAGCGCAAAGAGGCCTTGGAGCAGAATAATTCAAAAAGTGTGATGGTGGAGTACAATATAGGACAAAGGTTGCGATATGTGATGTCGCAATTGCAATATCGCAAGTTTAAAGGGATATTAGAAGTGTTGTTTGGGAGGGGGAGTGAAATGCGAAGTGTGATGAGGTAATTCCTATGAAGTGCGAAGTGCAACAGGTGACGTGGTGGAGTTATCGCATCGGCGGAACAAGTGGTAATTGTTATGTGAAAAAGGTAAATGGTGCGACTTGCGATTTCGCAATATCGCAGTTGGCAGTTGGAGCAGTAAGTGCGAATGGAACACGTTAGATAATGAGAAGTGTGATTGTGGTAAGGCGATGCGATTTGTGGTAAGTCTCGAAAGAAAAAGGGGAAAGGTGCGATCTGCGATATGCGATATCGCAATTGGCTACAACGAGAGGTAAGTGTTAAAGTAAAAGGAAGAAGTCACGAAGTGGGATTTGTGAAGTACGTCAACAATGATTTTGAGGAGCAAAGGCAGAGGTGCGGTTTCAATGGTTTTTCATGTGTTCTGCGTTAAAAAGGGCGCGACAGTGGTGACCGATAGATCGAAGGAAATCAGCGAAGGAGAGCGGTAAGTCTTCAAGGCAAAAGGTGAGAGCTGTGAAATGCGATTGCGATGTACAGTGGTGGGAGACTCGAGGAGAAAAGGTAGAGGTTAGGTTTTTTTGTGGTTTTGAATGGTGTTTTCACGTGTTTTTCATAGAGAGGGTAAGGGGGTCGTGAACGAAGAAAACATAGAAATAAGGTTGAAGGGCTAAGTGTGTTAGGCAAAGGTGAGTACAACGTTGAGATGAGAAGATAAGGAGGGGAATGGAGGCGTAAGAGCAGTGCTCAGAAATGAAACACACCTGTGGATTATGCACGGGAGACAGACATATATGCAAGACAAAATAGTGAAGGAAGGGCTTGGACTTGGCAACACAAATTCTTACCAAAACTCAAACAGAAAGCAATTTTGGCCTATGGGAAGGTATACCCTACTTCGATGATCTAAAATGAGTGCATTAGTTCTGCTGTGCTAAGTGTCATTTCAGTAATATAAACATGTAAAATTTGTCTCCATATGTTTTCTTAAGAAATGAGAATTTTAACCATGAAATATAGATGAATTAGTGAACTTTAAGCATGAAAATAAGCCTTAAAAACACTAAACAACTGTGCATAACATAGAAATACAATCACATATAAGTTTTACATAGCAGGCATGATAAATCAGTTCACCCCTCCTGGGCTACATATGCTGGTCCAACTCCTAATGGCATGTCCCTTTTTGTCATTATGCTCAAAATTGTAAATTAGATGTGTTTATAGGCCTCTAATAGCCGTTTTCTTTACACCAATGGCTCCATAATGCTCAAATTAGTCTAGGTAGTCTATTTTTTCACCAAAATTGGTCGAAAATTGACCTCCCATTGCAATTTTCCCAATGACAGCTAGAAAAGCTCCACTAAAAGTGGAGACAGGCACTTAACTCGAGTTAAATTGATGAAAGACCTAAAATTTAGGGTACCACTACGTTTCCTTCCAGTTGAAAACCGTTTGGATTAAATGTTTAAGGTTTGGGCGAGGTGGTCACATACCGACCCCCCGCCATCATCTCCGCTTAACTGTTTGAAACTCTGCGTATCAGGTGGGCAGAACCCAAAGTTGTTGGTTCCAATAACATGGCATTTAAAACTTTTAAAACCTCGCGCCATGTGATCACAGTAAATCCTGCCGGAGTTTGTGTTACGTTGTTGCCGGTTTAAGACTTGGGTCACGGTCATAGCTGCTGGTTATGGTGGTTGGGGCTGGCCCCTTTTTTTTATCCGCAAAAATTTTGTTAAACAATAAATTAATCCGTCAGCCTTATAGTGTTAAGGAACACATGTAGGCAGACTGGTCAAGTTGCCCGCGCTCGTGCTCGAGGTCTCCAGTTCGATTCCTGTAGCCTCCAAACAAATTTTAATACACCATCTTGAGGACACGTGCTGACCTCCGGGCATGCCACGTGTCACTCATCAGACGGCTCAACAAAAACCATCCAATGGTTAAAAACTCATCTCCGTACCATTAAATAAACGACCCACGGCATGCCATGTGGCATAATTGGATTGGATTAGAAAAAATGGAATATTTCCATAATATACCTACTGAATGTACCTACATGTTGACTGATCATCCAGTCACAAAATTTTTGTTGTTTGGGAAAATAGACAGAACGTGATATCTTCCTCATATGAAATCAGTTTTTCGAACCATTCATGGCACCGGAATCGCAACAACGAGAAATTTCCGGTCGCTCAGGTTCAGACCTATTTCGAGCACTTTCAATTTTGAGCATAACACATGATCTCCTGATCACACCTCCCCACTGGGAATATTTTGGACCCCAAAATCTCTCTGGATTACTGAACATGAAGATGAGGAGTATGTGTCCCCACTTTTCGAATATGTATCCATTGAAATTTCCCTAATTTCATTAATTGGAGATTTTCATGAAACGACAAATTTTTCCTTGATTCCGTCAACCAACCATTGTTGTTTTTGACATTGTCATGCTGCTCATTTTCTGAACTTGCAGAACAACAATCTAACTTTGTAGTAAACATATTGTTTCTACATTGGTCTATAATCAAAGGAAACTTGGAATTTTTCTCACCTTGCACTATGTCCTTATGGAAATTTTTTGATGATTTTTCCTTGAACTTGTGTCAATTCCTGACCAAGTTTCTTCGCCATTGTACCATGCCTTTCATAAACTAAAAATTAACATTTCTGAAACCTGTGCCTTCTTTGTCAATTTACTTTGCCCTCTCTTTGACCTTTGAAACTTCTTGCACTGACACCTTGTTTTCAGTACCGTTCAACACCAATGTCGACTGTTGCAACTGCTTGTCATCTTCTTTCAAAGGCAACATGCTTTTACACTGAAACAACTCATTAAACACATTAGAATTTATTTGAAAAGGATTATGTAAAACTTATCTTTGTTTAATCATTATCAATGTAAAGTTTTGTCTTGCATTGACTAGCCTATTCATTTGCCCTGCATTAACTAAAGAAGTGTCCAGTTTCTTGCGATGAGCTCTCACAATATACTCCTTTCCATGTTTGAATAAATGGTATTTGTTCTCATGGCGATGGAAGATCGCTTTCCGGTCATACAAGTAAGCACTTCCCAACACCATACCTGTTATATCAAGCGGAACGACATCTGATTCAACTGTGTCTATGAACTGTGCAGTTATTGCAAAGTGTAACATGCACTTCTTTGAAACATGTAAATTTACATCCTTACAAATCCAACCAAGTGGATATGGTTTCGGATATGGAATGGTCTCAAGATTAAGTTTCTGCACTAAGTCTTCAGAGATTAAATTTTCTTGTGACCCACTTGTTAGCCATTAGTAAATTTTGTCACAACAAATGATGGCTAAATATGTTCTTAAGCCTTCAAGAAGAAATCTTCATGCAAAACTGCTAGTTCTTGAAGCCTTCTTGGTGTCTTTTACCTTACAAATCATCTTCACTGCTGTTTCCACAAAATATTTTTCAAAGAGAGCCCTGCTGTTATAAAAGAGACTGTTGCTAGGCCACTTCTCCATCATTTCACCTTCATAAATCTCCTCCAAAGTCCCTCCATTTTTCACATTCCCGCTCTCCAACCCCTCCGTTCATATCTCTTCATATTTTATCTGGGCCGTTGATTTTCTTATCCGACGGTCATCTTGTTACTTATCATTTTAACCCGTCGACCATCCGCTCTACTGCATCTTTAATCTCAACTGTTGATCCTCAAGATCCAACGGTTGTCGCTTGTCCCGACCTCTTAAACCCACCTGATGAACCTTCCGCTACACGACAAAAGAAATGATGTCTGCAGCCGGTCACACCGCGCATCTCCTCCCATCATGCTTATCCTCCACCGTAGATCTGGATCCCCTAGATCTGACAGTCACAAATTTTTTTTGCGTGAAATATGCTCCCGGGGTTTAACACCTAATATCAAAATGAAATGGGTAGTTTTTAATGGACACGCGGCAGCCTCTGACGCGTATCGTGTCCACCCTGTGCAAAACCACAAACCTGCTCTAACCCCGCGCGAAAACCGCCCCGGTATTGCGCAAAATTGCTCATCACCATTTTCGCGCCAGATTCAAATGTTTCTCTAGTTTTTTCATGGTTTCACCATGAATCCACTTCCTTGCAATTTCCATTCCCTCTGCATTGCTCCTCCGCCCTTGCCTAGCCTCTGTTCGCAGTTTTAATCATATAAAGTAGGTTTTACTTAATTATTGGTTGTTTGTTGCAGGTTTTAATGGTGGATTAATACACAGGCCTCCCACAACAAAAAAAAAAATCCAGTGGAAAAGGGCTGAGGGTGACGATCCTCAGAGGTCTAATCAAATGCAGAAAGGGGACAAAAGGAGTTAATCTCCAAGTTTAACCAATGCCTCATGAACATTGGTTGATTCATAAAACCCTTCCGCACGCCAAGGCCACCTATAAATCAGAAGAACAATGAAGTTTAAAGATCAGAGAATTGAAAGTTTAAAGGTTAAATTCAAGAGCTTGAAGATTAAAAGACCTAAACCGTGCAAATTATGGATAAAGCGTAGTGAAAGACAAAGGATTCAAAGTTGGAACAATCAGCAGAAAGGACAAAGACTAAAGATGATTAAGGAGGCCTAAAGCTATATCAAAGGCCTAATCAGTATTTAAAGCCACAAAGCATGACAAATCAGCAAAAGACAACCTTAATTGCCAGACGATACATGCTATTTACTCTTCCGAAGACCAAAAATGTCACCTACCAGTTAATTTTGCCTCAAAAGCATAGAAAGTTAATGCACAGTCAGAGATATTTTCAAAGACAGCTCAGAAAGTAATTTCCAGCTACCAAAAGCCTCAAAAGTCAACAAAAGTGACTGAAGTAGATGAAATATAATGTAAAAATCAATTAACAGAGTTAATACATTAGATATCTTCTCCATTAGGCCTCCCAAAGGTCGAGAAGCATTTACTATGTATTAATTGAATAGTTAGACCTTCCTTTCACTCCACCTCCTCAATTTACCTTTATATATCATATGAGGAGCCCAATATTGTTGTTGGTTGGATACTTGTTGAATGTAAATAGTTGCTGAAGCTGCTGAAGCTCTGTTGAGTAATTGAAGAATATTAGGCAGAGAAGAGAAGTTGGAGCTGTAAAGACCTATTGGACTTAAAGATTGTAACTGGTTTGAACATCAAATATACAAGCTGATTTATGGGATCCTGGTCTATGTTAATGGTGATGTTTTTCTTACTATAATTGTTGTTTTCCTTATGTTTTCATAATTTCCACTTTCTCTGATAAAGAACAACAAACTTAGATTAGGATTTACTGTAAAAGGTACCCTAATTCTCACTGATAAGCTTTATCTTTATGTTTTATTCTAATTGTGCGTTTGGGGATAATTCAATAGAGTATAACCAGTCAAGGAATGTTGGTGAGCCCATGTCTCGCTGAGTAAAACTTGAGACATTGTTCTTGAATGAAATTTTCACTGCATGCTAAGTAAAGTTAAATTAGGGAAGTTTATGGTTAGCCCTGTCCTCTAGTGCTTTCTCCAACAGCTATTTTGAAAGTTTCCCTTGAAGAGTATGCCAAAAGCAGGATATGTTCAAAGTCCTTACCTGATCTTAAGCTGCCCTTTGTTTTCTTCTTTTTGAAGGTAATCTATTAGATTGCTGGATTGTTGTCTGAAAAGTGTGCTTTAGTAAAAGTTTTCCCAAAGAATTCTATGGTTTGCCCTGTCCTTTGGCCTGCTTCAAACAGTTACTTTGAAAGGATTTTCTTGTTTAGTGAAGTTAATATATTCTTAAATGGTTATTAGCTTTTCTTCTTTCACAACACTTTTAACATTCCATATCTCAAATCAATCTAAAGAGATCCTTTGATATAGATGACTTGCCCCATGGACCACTCTTGAAACTTGTTGTGCAATTAAATCCTTTTGTGACTCCATAGCCCAATGGATTGATACTGTCTCTCACCTATCCTATCCGCTAAACCATTCTTTCAACTTACTCACTCCTTTACCCTTCAAAAGACTTCCTTTATTTTGATGATATCCTACCCAACCAAAACCAAAACAAGTTCCCTTGAGCTTCATAACTAGCCTAATATCATTATTGAGTATAAATATATATCATTATAAAAACACTGATAGAGAGATCCCTCTCTGAATCCAGGAAGGCTAGATCCTAGGATTCCAAAGTGGTTCTGATGTAGGCCCTGCAGCGTTTTTCCTTTCCAATCTTGCAAACTACGGGACCCTAACATAGTGGCAACTCCGCTGGGGATGATATTGAGTAATAGATAACTTCAAAACTCAACGAACCCCTATTCCTAAATGAGACAAGTGTCACCAAGACTGGTTATTATTGACTGTTGATGGTGAACAACAACCAAACCTTGAAAACAAGTAAAAATCCTTCACCTGGCAACTCCATTGGTATTCAGTAGGCCTGCTGACCCCACTGGTTTTTCTTAAGACTCCACTGGGAAATTATTTTATCCTTCAAACATCATTCAAACCTAGTTAAGAAGACTTTAAGGATTGAGTTTTCTTTGAAAAAAATTAGTTAGCCTTTAAAAGATTGTCATATTTGGCTGAACTTTTCTCATCATTGGGTCTAAAAACACAACATAGTGGCGACTCCACTAGGGACTTCTGAGTAAATTGTATCTTAGACATTCTTAAGAGCTCAGAAGACCCACAACATCCTTAGATTGGTATTCAATTGCTGATGGTGGATAGCAACTCATCTTAAAACATTTGAAATCATCCACCTGGCGACTCCACAACTCTCAATAGACTTAAAGACTCCACTGGGAAACCCATTCTATCATAACATCACTCATACTCAGTCAAGGAAACTTTGAGGATTAAGTTTTCTTTGTTAAAGACTAGTTTGCCTCTAAATATTGTCATATTTGGCTAAATTTTCTTTTTGTCGATCTAAAATCAACATAGTGGCCACTCCACATCCCAACATAGCAAAGACCAAATCACTCCACTAATAGAAGACTCTGAACAATTTGCAAAAATGTAGTCAATTTTCATAGCAGAGTTTCGTTATGTAATATCAAGTGACCTGGCAGAACTTGAATGTGAGGACCTTCCAAAGGTTATCCTTCTCAGCTCAAAATTCAATGCTAAACTTGAGATTAAGAATTTTTTTTTAGACTTGGCGGTTGAAAGATATGAAACTGACATTGAAATGCTAAATTCACAAGAACAATCATATCAATTCAGAGACCCTACAACGTTTTTTGAAAGTATCCCTCCCCCACAACAAGAAGAAATTTCACTGCTTATTGGTGTGCAGGAAAAAGATGATGGCACTTTCATGGACTACACCAGGGATGCAGTGAACGAAGCTGTCTGGGATGCAGAAAATCAATCAGTCATGGGAGGCCCAGAAGAAGAAAGTCCACATCAGATTTTTGTTGATCCTATATTAGAATACATGGAGGTTCTGATGGACTCAAATTCACAAGCATGGATTATTTGCAAAATTCCAACGCAGCAGAGGCTGTCACCATCTATGGTGACCTTGATTTTAAAGACTCATATTCAAAGAATACCATGGTTATCTCTGACAAGTAGTCAGATGTTCTACTCATTTTTGTTACCAATCAATTGGCTGCAGTATATCTGCCTGCTCAAAGAGATGAGAAAATACCAGTCATGGAACCATCTGATTGACTGGATGTATTGGAAAAGAGAATTTGTGAGCTAAACATGTATTATTTTAGACTTAGATTAGGGTAGGTAGGAATGTCAATAAAGCTCAGCCTGTGAGCATTTAGTTAGTTTTTTGTTTTTTGCTTTGAAAGAAAAATTGAAAAAATACAAAAACAATAGAAAAGAAAAAGAGGGCAAATATAAAAGAAGAAAGGTACAACCCCATACCAAAAAAGAAAGAAAAATATGAAAGTGTGCAAGCCTAAATGCCAATTTACTGTTGATAGGTTAGTGAAGAAGATTTGCCAAACAATGAAATCTTGGCTTATCAGTAGAATGGATTAGGATAGAAAGAAATGGCTCTAATCATATCAAAAATTGAGCCAAAGAATAAAGGAAAATGGTTCAAATGTGCTCAAAATTTGAACCAAGACATAAAAAGAAAAATGATGACTCTAAACAGATCAAAATCTGAGTCATAAGAAGAAAGAAGGATGTTCTTAATTTTCAGATCTTAAGCCTTCAAAATTTTGTTTTAAATCTGTAAAATTTCAGTCTATGTGCAGCTTGTTTTTATGCCATAGTCTTACAGCAAATCAGATAGTTTAATCATGGTTTGTCTGTATTTAAATTTTTGTTTTAGAATATAGAGAATAAGATCTGTCAGACAGCTTAGTCCTGACAGATAGTAGTTAGGTAGAGAATCTAATGAGTTCAACTTTTTAAACTGAACTCATGGAAGTTATAAGGATAGATTTAAATTAGTGTTTCCTGCTTTCAATAAGAGAATAAAATGTTGATGTCAAAAGGTTTGCAAGTCCAAGTGCACCTTATGAAGAAAAAATGTTAGGAAGTAGGCTGTGTAGGTAGAATGTTTTGGATAAAATCATTTTTCTGATACAAAGTACTGATCATCTTTTCAAGAAGCATGATCAAAGAAGAAAAGGATGTGAAAATGCAAAGCACAGTTCTACATTCTAGAGATAAATCTCTGAGGTTCTTGACACCTCCATGGAGCTGCCCTCCCCAAGTGGAGCCACTGTTAGCCATCAGTAAATTTTGTCACAACAAATGATGGCTAAATATGTTCTTAAGCCTTCAAGAAGCAATATTCATGGAAAACTGCTAGTTCTTGAAGCCTTCTTGGTGTCTTTTATCTTAAAAATCATCTTCACTGTTGTTTCCACAAAAGATTTTTCAAAGAGAGCCCTGTTGTTATAAAAGAGACTGTTTCTAGGCCACTTCTCCATCATTTCACCTTCATAAATCCCCTCCAAAGTTCCATTTTTCACTCATTATCAAAGTTACAAATCCCTCTGCAAAACCCCCCCATTTTCCTCATTTTTACCCTTTATTTCCTTCAAAATCCCTTTAAAACCCTATAAATCCTCTTTATTTGGTTTTAAAATCTCTTTTCTTACCTATCAGAACCCTTCAAAAACCTTAAAAAAACCTCACTTTGGCCTATTTTCCGCTCATTTTAACCTTAGGGCTGAAGCGCCTTTCGTCTTAGCCCTGGCCCCATTTCGTCATATGTCCCAGCGCTAGGCCCATCATCATTTCAGCTTTTCGCCGGTCCCCGCAACCTTTTTTCCTTTAAAAAGTGTTCGCCGCCAAATAACTTTTATTCGCTATGGCTCTCCCCTTGCGTCAATATCCACCGTCGATCTTTCTTTTCAGATCTGGTGTCTCTCGCTAAATCGCATTTCGTTCTTTTCTTAAGCTCCCCCCCCCCTGACTATCATGTTCCTACGATGCGCGTATGCCGATTTAATCCCCACCGTAGATCTGGAACCCCTTGATCTAACGGTCTGCGCTTTTTTGCATCGCCACTCTTCCTCCTGATCGCCCTCTACCGAATCCTCTCTGTGAAAATATCTCAGCTGTCGATCTCCCCAGATCCGACGGTCCGAACCCTTTCCGAACCCTCCATCTTCTTTCGGCCTCCGCGCTTTTGTGGTCCCCTCGGAAGAGATCCTGGCCGTTGATTGCAATGATCCAATGGCCTGCGAGGATCCTTCCCTTTACTTTCCTGCTCTCCAACCCCTCCGTTCATATCTCTTCATATTTTAATTTGGGCCGTTGATTGTCTTATTCGACGGTCATCTCGTCCCTTATCATTTTAACTCGTCGACCATCCGTTCTACTGCATCTTTAATCTCAACCGTTGATCGTCAGGATCCAACGGTTGTTGCTTGTCCCGACCTCTTAAACCCACCCAATGAACCTTCTGCTACACGACAAAAGAAATGACATCTATAGCTGGTCCCACCGTGCATCTCCTCCTGTCGCGCTTATCCTCCACTGTAGATCTGGCTCCCCCAGATCTGACGGTCACAAAACGTTTTCGCGCGAAATCTGCTCCTGGGGTTTAACGCCCAATATCAACGTGAAATGGGTGGTTTTTAATGGACACATGGCAGCCTCCGACGCGTATCGCATCCACCCTGCGCAAAACACAAACCGCTCTGACCCAGCGCGAAAACCGCCCCGGTATTGCGCAAAACCGCTGATCGCCATTTTCGCGCCAGATTCAAATGTGTCCCTGGTTTTTTCATGGTTTCACCATGAAACCCCTTCCCTGCAATTTCCATTCCCTCTGCATTGCTCCTCCGCCCTCGCCTAGCCTCTTTTCGTAGCTTTAATCATATAAAGCAGGTTTTACTTAATTATTGGTTGTTTGTTGTAGGTTTTAATGGTGGATTAATACACAGGCCTCCCACAGCCAAAAAAAATTCCAGTGGCAAAGGGCCGAGTGTGATGATCCTCAGAGGCCTAATCAAATGCAGAAAGGGGACAAAAGGAGTTAATCTCCAAGTTTAACCAATGCCTCCTGAACATTGGTTGAATCATAAAACCCTCCAGCGTGCCAAGGCCACCTATAAATCAGAGGAACAGTGAATTTTAAAGATCAGAGGAATTAAAGTTTAAAAGTTAAAGTCAAGAGCCTGAAGATTAAAAGACTTAAACTGTGCAAATTATGGATAAAATGCAGTGAAAGACAAAGGATTCAAAGTTGGAACAATCAGCAGAAAGGACAAAGACTAAATATGATTAAGGAGGCCTAAAGCTATATCAAATGCGTATCCAGTATTTAAAGCCACAAAGCCTGATAAATTAGCAAAAGACAACCTTAATTTCCAGAACATACAGGACATTTACTCTTCCGAAGACCAAAAATGCCACCTACTAGTTAATTTTTCCTCAAAAGCATATAAAGTTAATGCACAGTCAGAGATATTTTCAAAGACAGCTCAGAAAGTAATTGCGAGCTACCAAAAGCCTCAAAAGTCAACAAAAGTGACTGAAGTAGATGAAATTTAATGTAAAAATCAATTAACAGAGTTAAGACATTAGATATCTTCTCCATTAGGCCTCCCAAAGGTCGAGAAGAATTTACTCTATATTAATTGAATAGTTAGACCTTCCTTTCAATCCACCTCCTCAATTTACATATATATATCGTATGAGGAACCGAGTATTGTTGTTGGTTGGATACTTATTGAATGTAAATAGTTGTTGAAGCTGCTGAAGCTCTACCGAGTAATTGAAGAATATTAGGCAGAGAAGAGAAGTTGGAGCTGTAAAGACCTATTGGACTTAAAGATTGTAACTGGTTTGAACATCAAATATACAAGCTGATTTATGGGACCCTGGTCTATGTCAATGGTGATGTTTTTCTTACTGTAATTGTTGTTTTTCTTATGTTTTTATACTGTCCACTTTCTCTGATAAAGAACAACAAATTTAGATTAGTATTTACTGTAAAAGGTACCCTAATTCTCACTGATAAGATTTATCTTTATGTTTTCTTCTAATTGTGCGTTTGGGGATAATTCAATAGAGTATAACCATTCAAGGAATGTTGGTGAGCCCATGTCTTGCTGAGTAAAACTTGAGACATTATTCTTGAATGATATTTTCACTGCATGCTAAGTAAAGGTAAACTAGGGAAGTCTATGGTTAGCCCTGTCCTCTAGTGCTTTCTCCAACAGTTGTTTTGAAAGTTTCCCTTGAAGAGTATGCCAAAAGCAGGATAGGTTCAAAGTCCTTACCTGATCTTAAGCTGCCCTTTGTTTTCTTCTATGTTTTCTTCTTTCTGAAGGTAATCTGTTAGATTGTTGGATTGTTGTCTGAAAAATGTGCTTTAGTAAAAGTTTTCCCAAAGAAGTCTATGGTTTGTGTTGAGATTGCAACAAGATGATGAGCTTATTGGAAAGAAGTCACCTTCACTAAGTGGACCCGCAGGCTATTTTTGGCGCAAAGTCTATTTTTAGACATATGGATCATGTTCTATGAGTTGCAGGATGCTATTTGTGGATGGTTGGTCAAGTTGGGAAAAATAGATGGACTTCTATTTTTAGACATATTGGGCGGAATCTATTTTTAGATTGCCAGTCTAAAAATAGATATGTCGAATATTATTAGCTCTTAATAATATTTGGACTATAAACATTATCTTATTCTCTTGGAGCACTTCAGTTAAGTGTACAAACGTGGCACAGGAGCTGACAGAAGGAATTACGCTATTCCTGAGGGTTATTTGGAGCTATTGCATGGATACTTCAGTTAGAACTCATGTGACAGAGTTTGGTGGAGTTGATTGAGGAGTTAATGGAGTTGTGTTCAGTTTAACTAATCTAAACATAGTTGAGCTAGTTGTATTTAGTCTAACTGATTAATACACTAGTGAAGAGTGGTGTGAATTAATTATTAATTAATTCACTAATTATAAACTCATTATTCAAATAAAGAATACATCAGTTAACTTCAGTGCATGGACAGTTTCAGTGGAGACCAGTGCAGAGATAGGTGAAAGAGCAGGTTAACTATCAGTTGTGACTATACAATTGCATGTTTGCAACATCCAGTGATTGGAGGAGCCAATGAGGATTGCGCAGTCCAAGCCAGGTGTTTCGAAGTTATTTATGAGCCATTCTACAACATTGATTATGCAATAGAGGCTGGATATCAGGTGGCAGAGATTGGAGCATGTGTTTTGCTAGATCTAGCTTGATTAGTGTGTAGAAATTGGAGGTTGTGTTGAGAGCTTGTGAGGATATTTGTACAATGATTGTTACATTATCTCTATGACATATAATATACAGATATTTGGGGTTTTCAGCTTTAATATTTCCCATGAAATACTGTGTTCATATGTGTGATTGTTTATGGTTTTAATGTGTGCATGCAATTGATTTTATTTCCGCATGTAATGATCAATGGTAGAAGAGATTCTGTATTGTGCATGAAGCTAAAATAGTGTGTGATCAGGAGAATCTCGGTGGATAACATATCATTTATTGAAATTTATACATGGTATCAAAGCGATATTGATCATTGGAGCAATTGCAAAACATTGAAGCGGTTGAGTTTTGTGCCGATGGAATTCGAATTTGCAATAGTGTTTTCTTGGTGTCGAAGTTGAGATATATTTCAACGGATTGCGATTGGAGTATGCCCTTGAGGGCAACTCGAATTATATTTCATGGAAGGATAGGATGGAGGCAGTGCTAGATGACAATGGGTTGAAGGAGTTCATAGATGCAGAAATTCCAAAACCTACTTCTAGTGATGCTGCTGTACTTTACGCATGGCAAAAGAAGACAACAAAGTGTCGAAGGATTCTGTTGGAAGGTGTGAAGGATCACATAGTGTCCAGCCTTCATGTTAAGGCTTCTCCATTCTTGATGTGGAAATCTTTGACAAATTTATTTCAAAGCAGGAGCGACCAGAGGAAGTTGGCGCTCAAGGATAAACTCAGAAACATAAAAATGGAGAAAGGCGACAGTATGCTCAAGTACCTCACGAAGTTCATCCAATGTAGGGATGAGCTGGGAAGTGTGGGGGTGAATGTTGATGACGAGGACTTGGTGAGCTTGGCTCTCCTTGGGCTTTCGAAGAGTTGTCATTCCTATCAGGACTCTGTCAATGGTTGGGAGAAATTGCCAGGATGGGAGCGACTTTGGTCGGATCTTGTGCAAGAGGAGATAAGGCGAAGTACCAGGGACGGATCTTCATCAAAGAACTCTGATGAATAAAATTGCACTTTGGATGCCAAAGCAAAGAAGGGGAAGAGTAAGAAGCGTGCTTCTCAATCCGGTGCGAAAGGCAAGAAGCAGGACATGTCCAGGGTGAAGTTCTTTCACTGTCACCAACACGGACATTACGCCACTAATTGTCCACGGAAGAAGAAAAATAAACAGGATGCTGGATTTGTAGCTAGAGAGGCCTTAGCCTCGTAGTTTGAGCTGGATTTTTTGCTGATCGCATGCTTGGTCTCAAGTGTGATGGGTTCAGTGTGGTTTCTTGACAGTGGTGCATCTTTTCACATGACAGGAGATCGATATTTGTTTACTGATCTGGATGAGAAAGATCTTGGAGTGAAAATCGAGATGGGAGATGATGGTAGATACAGTGCGACCGGTATCAGTACCATTTCCTTTGAGAGGGAGTCTGGTAAACCCTTCGTATTGAAGGAAGTGATGCATGTTCCAGGATTGAAGAAGAATCTGAACTCTGTGGCGATGTTAGAAGACAAGGGATATGATGTTGTCTTTAGCGAGGGAAAGGATTTCCTACGCAGTAAGGCAACTGGTGAGACCCAGAGGATAGGGGTTCGAGTTAAGAACCTTTATCGATTGCAGGTAGATGGATACGCAGCAATGGCAGGCAAGGTAGAAGGAGTGGTGAGCCGAGATGATGGCAAGTTGTGGCACCAGAGATTGGGCCACCTTCACCATGGAGATTTGAAGATACTGCAACATATTTCTACTGGGCTTCCTAAGGGTACTCTTGCGCAGTCATATCAGTGCAAGGGATGTACCTTAGGAAAATTTGTTAAAGCCACCTTTCACGAGAAGGATAGTCGTGCCACGACGATCCTTGAGAGAATTCACACAGACGTGTGTGGACCTTTCTCAATAGCTTCGACAACAAAGAACAGGTATTATGTGATATTTTTTGATGATTTTTCTCATAAGTGTTGGATCTTCTTCATGCAGAAGAAGAGCGAGACATACTCAAAGTTCTGTGAGTTCAAGGCACTGGTTGAGAAAGAATCGAGGAAGCAGGTGAAGGCTCTTAGGAGCGACAATGGTGGTGAATTCATCTTTGGAGAATTCAAGGACTTTTGCAGCGCAAAAGGAATTCGAAGAGAGCTTATAGCACCTCATAACCCACAACAGAATGGGGTTGCTGAGCGGAAGAACAGAACGATCGTGGGTGCTGCACGGACGATGTTGCATGATTAGGGCCTTCCCATACACTTGTGGTCTAAGGCATGCAATACTGTAGTATATTTGCAGAACCGTTGTCCTCACAGGATACTTGGCATGAGTACACTCGAAGAGGCGTTTTCTGGTAAGAGGCCTGATATTTCTCATTTGAGGATTTTTGGTTCACCTGTTTACATTCATGTGATGAAGGATGCCAGGAAGAAGTTGGAGCCAACCGCAGAGGTTGGGATATTTGTGGGGTACACTGATACACCCCACAACTATCGTGTGTATTTTCCAGATAGTCGCAAGACTGTTGTGCGATGGGATATCAAATTTCATGAGGAGAAAGCCATGAAGTGTTCGCTTGAGAGGGAGCCACACTTGCATGCAGATGAGGAGATATTAGTTCCTAAGGATGAGTCCCTGGATGTGGATCAGCCACAAGAGGAGGTTCATGGAGTGGAAGAGACCATTCATGCAACGCTAACCATCAGAGGGCGGAAGCGCACTACAGAAGCTGAGCGATTGGCTCAAAATGGAGAGAAGGTTGTAGGAGCACCTACATCATAGTGCAGACAGAGATAGTCATCTGATCGGTATACTGGATACATGGCTCTTATGAGCAAGTGTATCGTGACAAAGCCATCTTGTTTCGAGGAAGCTGTGGAGGATCCCGCATGGGTAGATGCCATGGTGGAAGAGTATGATTCAATTGTCAGAAACAGTGCATGGGAGATTGTCCCGAGGCCGGAAGGGAAATCAGTAGTGGGTTCGAGATGGATCTACAAAGTGAAGCAGGCAGTTGATGGGAGTGTGGAGAAGTACAAGGAAAGATTTGTTGCCCGAGGCTTTTCATAGATTGAGGGGATCGATTATGAGGAGACCTTTGCACCTGTCGCAAGGTATTCTTCCATATGGACAATTCTTGCTCTCTCAGCACAGATGGGGTGGCACATTCATCATATGGATGTGAAGACTGCATTCCTCAATAGAGTCATTGAGGAGGAGGTGTACATAGAGCAGCCCGAAGGTTTTGAGATCTTCAGCAGCGAGTCGCATGTGTGCAGGCTCAAGAGAGCATTGTATGGGTTGAAACAAGCACCTCGTGCTTGGTACACATGGATAGACAATTATTTCACCGGACTTGGATTCTCCAAGAGTGAGGCAGATCCTAACCTATACCAGATTGTGGTGGAGGGTAAGTTTTTGATCATTATACTTTATGTAGATGATTTGATTTTGACAGGTGATGAACTGTTGATACACTCATGCAAGGCTGATCTTGCAAAGGAGTTTGAGATGAAGGACTTGGGCCTCCTTCATTATTTCCTGGGATTGGAAATTTGGCAGCACAGTGATGGACTGTTTGTTTCTCAGGGTAAGTATGCTCGGGAGATACTGGAGAAGTTCAACATGCATGGCTGCAAGCCTGTTGATACTCCTCTTCCTGGTGGATGGAGGAAGGAGGATGCTAATTCAGTGGAGGTAGTGGATGCCACTGTTTATCGACAGTTGGTGGGGTCGCTTATGTATCTGGTCAATACACGACCCGACATATGCTATGCTATGAACCAACTTTCACAAGCTATGGTTAAGCCTACCAAGCTCTACTAGAAGGCAGGCAAGCATGTATTGAGATATCTCAGAGGCACATCGGGATATGGATCATGGTACAGACAGGAGGATGAGTTGAGGCGGCATGGCTTCACGGATCGGTATCATCATATCAGAGATTGTGTGTAGCGGAAGATCATGTTACTTTCATACATTCCCACGGAGGATCAGGATGCTGATATCTTGACGAAGGCGCTCACCAGGAGCAAATTCGAATACCACAGAGGCAGGATAGGGGTGGCAGATAATCCTTATATTGTTGAGAGGGAGTGTTGAGATTGCAACAAGATGATGAGCTTAGTGGAAAGAAGTCGCCTTCACTAAGTGGGCCCGCAGGCTATTTTTGGCGCAAAGTCTATTTTTAGACTATGTCTATTTTTAGACATATGGATCATGTTCTATGAGTTGCAGGTTTCTATTTGTGGATGGTTGGTCTAGTCGGAAAAAATAGATGGACTTCTATTTTTAGACATATTGGGCGGAATCTATTTTTAGATTGCCAGTCTAAAAATAGATATGCCGAATATTATTAGCTCTTAATAATATTTGGACTATAAACATTATCTTATTCTATTGGAGCACTTCAGTTAAGTGCACAGATGTGGCACAGGAGCTGACAGAAGGAATTACGCTATTCCTGAGGGTTATGTGGAGCTATTGCATGGATACTTCAGTTAGAACTCATGTGACAGAGTTTGGTGGAGTTGATTGAGGAAGTTAGTGGAGTTGTATTCAGTTTAACTAATCTAAACATGGTTGAGCTATTTGTATCTAGTTTAACTGATTGATACAATTAGTGAGAGTGGTGTGAATTAATTATTAATTAATTCACTAATTATAAACTCATTAATCAACTAAAGAATACATCAGTTAACTTCAGTGCATGGACAGTTTCAGTGGAGACCGGTGCAGAGATAGGTGAAAGAGCAGGTTAACTATCAGTTGTGACTATACTGTTGCATATTTGCAACTACCAGTGATTGGAGGAGCCCATGAGGATTGCGCAGTACAAGCCAGGTGGTTTATGTTATTTAATGAGCCATCCTACAGCATTGATTACGCAATAGAGGCTGGCTATCAGGTGGCAGAGATTGGAGCATGTGTTTTTCTAGATCTAGCTTGATTAGTGTGTAGCAATTGGAGGTTGTGCTGAGAGCTTGTGAGGAGCTTTGTACAATGATTGTTACATGATCTCTATGACATATAATATATAGATAGTTGGGGTTTTCAGCTTTAAGCTTTCCCATGAAATACTGTGTTCATATGTGTGATTGTTTATGGTTTTAATGTGTGCATGCAATTTATTTTATTTCCGCATGTAATGATCAATGGTAGAAGAGATTCTGTATTGTGCATGAAGCTAAAATAGTGTGTGATCAGGATAATCTTGGTGGCTAACATATCGAGTTATTGAACTTTCTACGGTTGCCACATCCTTTGGCCTGCTTCAAATGGTTACTTTGAAAGGCTTTTCTTGTTTAGTGAAGTTAATAGATTCTTAAATGGTTATTAGCTTTTCTTCTTTCACAACACTTTTAACGTTCCATATCACAAATCAATCTAAAGAGATCATTTGATATAGATGACTTGCCCCATGGACCACTCTTGAAACTTGTTGTGCAATTAAATCCTTTTGTGACTCCATAGCCCAATGGATTGATACTGTCTCTTACCTATCCTATCAGCTGAACCATTCTTTCAACTCACTCACACCTTTACCCTTCAAAGGACTTCCTTTATTTTGATGATATCCTACCCAACCAAAACCAAAACAAATCCCTTGTGCTTCATAACTAGCCTAATATCATATCATAAGATTTAAAAGCATATCATTCTAAACACATATAGAGAGATCCCTCTTTGAATCCAGGAGGGCTAGATCCTAGGATTCCAAAGTAGTTGGTTGATGTAAATGGCATTCTTTCAATCTTTGCAAACTATGGGACCCTAACACCTTTATCGGAAGACAATGTGTCAACCTTGGTATGTTTGGAAATTACCTTACATGAAATAGTTCAATTCTCTTTTCTTCATTTAGAGATTGTATGTGATAGTTAGATATACTAGCACTGGGTTTTGTTTCAATCTCTTTCCCCTTTATGTTCTTTAGTCCCATAGTTAAGATTTTTGTTTCATCTCCTAAATCTGACCCTAGGTCTTGTTTAGCTATTGCAACAATTTTTCCTTTCTCCTTGGATTTCTCTTTGGCTTTAAAACTTTCTGGTTTCAACTCTGGATGAAGTTTCCAACAATGGTCTTCATCATGGCTAGTTTTAGAACAATGTTTGCAAAAGAATTTTCCCTTCTCTTTTCTGATATTTTAATTTCTCTTTTTCTTCCAATTACCTTTAAACTCAATTTCCCCATTCTCATCTAAGTTTTGTTTTCCCCTTGCCTCTAAATGTGTGGCTTGAACACAAACTTCATCTAGGCTTGTAGGGTTAAACACGAGGATAGTATGTCTTAGGTAGGTATGTAAGCCTCCTATATACTTGAGCAAAGTGTCTTGGATATGCAAATATACTCCTAATAAAATAGCTCTTCTCCTAAATTCTCGAGTATACACTTGTACATTTTGTCCTTTCAATTGTTTAAAATTTTTCCAGTCCATTATGGCTTTCTACATGTGAGCTAAAGGATAAAATTGTTGTTTTATTGCAGAAATGAAATCAGTCCATGATAGAATAATCTTACCATGTTTTTTGATCTCGTCCTTTGTTTTGGCTTCCCACCAAAAAAGTGTTGCACCTTCCATTCTCAATGCAACTAGTTGGATTTTGGTGTCATCATCATGAAAATTTTGGATTCTCAAATAGACCTCTAATTTCCTAATCCAATTATCTAGATTTTTTGCATTAACTTCACCATTAAACATTGGAAATTAAAACTTAACATCAAGTTTTTAGAAAAGGACTTTTACCCATGTTCTTTGACTTGTATGGCTGATGTAATGAAGATGAAGTAGAGGATGATGAGGATGAAGATGAGGGTGACGATGGTTACTTTCCACTATCTCCATTTCCTCCATTGCCCTTCTTTGATTTATCTTCATCATTGTTGCCTCCTGATGATCCCTGTCCTTCCTTGTGAAGTTTGGACCTTTCCTCTTCTAGTTTATCATTCCTTTCATGATAAAGGACTCTCACCATTTCAGTTAAGTCAAGAAATGCTTTTCTGTACACTCTTTCTTCCTCTTTGGGATCCATCTCTTCATGGATTTCTTCTTCTCTTGGAGGCATGCTTGATGTTGCTTACGCTTATTTTGGAGGTGAACTAGGTGGTGGAGAATCTGGCAATCTTGCCCTCCTTTGCTGTGGCTCACTTTGAGAACCTCTTGCTTCCACCAATTTGCCTTCTCCTCTCTTAAGCTTGAGCCTAGTAAGCATGAAAACCCTTGCAAATAGTTAACAAATCTTTGCACATAAAAAAACCAGAGATTAAATTCTAGCTCTGATACGAAGTTGATCTGAAAGAAGTGTATTAGTTTTGCTGTGCTAAGTGTCCTTTAAGTAATATAAACATGTACAATTTGTCTCCATATGTTTGCTTAAGAAATGAGAATTTTAACCATGAAATATAGATGAATTAGTGAACTTTAAGCATGAAAATAAGCCTTATAAACAATGAACAATAGTGCATAATAGAGAAATATAATCACACATAAGTTTTACACAGTAGACATGATGAAGCAGTTCACCCCTCTTGGGCTACATCTGCTGGTCCAGCTCCCAATGGAATGTCCCTCTTTGTCATTATGATCAAAATTGTAAATTAGATGTGTTTATAGGCCTCTAATGGTTGTTTTCTTTCCACCAATGGCTCCATAATGCTCAAATTAGTCTAGGTAGACTCTTGTTTCACCAAAATTGGTCAAAAATTGACCTACCAATGCATTTTTCCCAATGACAGCTAGAAAAGTTCGATTAAAAGTGGAGACATGCACTTAACTGGAGTTAAATTGATGAAAACCCTAAAATTTAGTGTACCGCTACCTTTCCTGCCAGTCGAAAACCATTTGGATTAAATTTTTAAGGTTTGGGCGAGGTGTTCACATATCGACCCCCCGCCGTCATCTCCGCTTAACCGTTTGAAACTCCGTGTATCAGGTGGGCAGAACCTGGAGTCGTTGGCTCCATTACCGTGGCAATTAAAACTTTTAAAACCCCTTGCCATGTGATTGTAGTAAATATCGCTGAAGTTTGTGTTACGTTGTCGCCGGTTTAAGACTTGGGTCACGACCATAGCTGCCGATTATGGTGGTTGGGGCTATCCCCTTTTTATTATCCGCCGAAAGTTTGTTAAACAATAAATTAATCTGTCAGACTTATAGTGTTAAGAAACACATGTAGGCAGATTGGTCAAGTTTCCTGCGCCCGTGCCTGAGGTCTTCGGTTCGATTCCTGTAGCATCCAAACAAATTTTAATATACCATCCCGAGGACACATGGTAGCCTGCAGGCTTGCCACGTGCCACTCATTCGACAACTCAACAAAAACCATCCAATGGTTAAAAACTCATCTCCGTACCACTAAATAAACGACACACAACATGCCACATGGCATAATCTGATTAGCTAATAAAAAATGGAATATTCTTGGAATATGCCTGCTGATTATACCTGCATGCTGATTGGTCATCCAGTCACAAAATTTTTGTTGTTTGGGAAAACAGACAAAACACAATATCTTCCTCATACGGCATCGGTTTTTCAAACCGTTCATGGCGCCGGAATCGCAACAACGAGAGCTTTTCGGTCGCTCAGGTTCAGACCTGATTCAAGCACTTTCAATTTTGAGCATAACACATGATCTCCTGATCATTCAAACTCTATTGACAGAGATGAAAGGGGGGAGACTTGACCACAATTTTGGAGTTTTTCCTCTATTTTACTATGCATAAGCAATTAAAACAACAAAATCACAAAAAATAAATAGTAATCGAACTTATCCGAACCAGATCTAATTTGAAGGACATAAAGAAAACTAGCTTAATGACATGAAAAAAAGATTGAAAGAATAGAGAAGCTAAGGCACATGGGTTGGGCCCTAACCCATGAGCCCATCTCTCTGGAACTAGATCAATAAAATGTCATCTCTCTTCTCATTTTATAAAAAAAAATAGTCTGTTACATCGTTTAAAGTTTTAATAGAGCCTAATGGCTTTACAACATAAATTCGAATCTAATGGAATGGAATGGAAATTGACCAGAATGGGATTGAATAATCGACCCTCATTAGCTCTTGATAATCTTTATTTATACTAAAGGGCAACTACCAACAACTCCCTAGAAAATAGGTAATGAGTCCACTTGACTCTAAGTAAACCATAGATTGAGTACACTTCACCTTCAGTTGCTTGGCTACCTCTGGAATTAGAATTGCTGGAGGGGATCTCATGAGGATCCTTTAGCTGCCTTTGAGATTTAAGGAGGGTGCAATCCCCTTTAATCTCTCCAAGATTTCTCCCTAATTTCATGATTTTGTGCTCATTTATTCTCCAATCCTGATCTTCCAGTGGCAGGGAGCAAGTCCCTAAATCAACTCCTTCTCCAAATCTGCGTAATCTGCCCAATATTCTACAAAAATAACCAATATTAGGCACAAATATGCAATTACCTTTAAACCTTCCTAAGAAGATATTGAATCATAAGAAAACATTATTAAGTTCAGAAGGAGAGATTTTAATATATCTTTTCAGGTACATAAGGAAGGTAGATGGGCTTAAGAAAGGTTAGATGGGCCTTATTTTATGTCTAATTTAGAGGACCATCATCACCCCCCTACTGAAACTGTTTCTCATCCTCTTAGCAACCTATTCATCCTACCTACCTTATGGTTCTTCCTACATTATGGCTTAATTTATTTTCTATTTATTTTCCCATGCGCTGCCTCAATGAGGTTTTCAACTAGAAGGTTTGCCTAGGCGCCTCAAAGGAGGTTTTCACCGAGGATATTTTATTTTCCTCTTTTTTCTTCAACCCAATGACTGCCTCATGGAGATTTTCAATCAGTGAGCTAATCTTAGACACCTCAAAAGCAATTTTTTTTTTTTTAGTTTCAATTTCCTACTCTACTTGAATAAAACAAAACCATTTTCAATTATAGGAATACTTCCAATGGAGCCATGTGCACATCAAGGTGACAGATAAAATCAGGTGCACACTTGGAATACATGTTCTGACATGTACCTGAATATAAGAGATGAATTTCTTTGACTAGGATTGTATCAAGTACTGTTGGAGAAGAGTGTGCTACTGCAACTTAATGACTGTTTGGAACCATATGTCAATGTAGTTCTGATGCCCATGGTTCACTTGCTGAGTTGGATCCCCTTGGATGTCCCCTTATATTATGGCAGTCAAATATTCCTCTTTTTTCTAATTTTTCTCTTGAACACATGGAGGAAATGCTAGTAAAAATGAGGGAACTCTCTCAACATTTGATTCTGATATATGCTCTTCATCAAGTGCATCACTTGATTCTTTGATATCCTCATTTGAATCTCTTTCTTCTTGAGGTTGTCCGGCAATGACATTAAGAAGGTCTCTTCTTTGCAATACCTTTCTTGAACTAAGATGCAGACCATTTAGATCAGGATGATATGTTGGGTAGTGTTGTACCTCAACATTGTAAGTGGGCTGAGATACTTCATTGTGTGGGTTTGGAAATGGTGGTACAGGTAGTTGAGTGGGGGTGGATATATGAGATGGATGTGGTTGAGGCTGTGGTTGTGGTGGAGGTAGATGTAAGGGATAGCATGGAGTTGGGTATGGAGGATATGGAGGGAAATATTGAGGATATTGTGGATTTTCCCAATAAGGACCTTGCCAACCATGTTTCCAAGATTGGTTTTGGGGTTGAGATGGCTAGGGTTGCAAAGGAAGGAGTTTGTCCCAATTAGTTTGAGATGGATGTGAATAATCTTGGAATTGTGAATTGGGTCCTTGCATCATATCAAGTTGACTAGGATGCCAGGGTATACTTGGAGCTACATAACATAGCTTCTTTGGTGATTGCCTTGCTCCATCCTCCTCTTGGTAAACTTATTTAAACCTGGGGAATGATGAATAACAATTAGTAGCATATGACTCTGCATGGATAACAAAAATATCAACATCTTGTTTTTGCTCATTTTGCATTCTTAACATTTCTACTTGTTCACTTAGATTGCTAAGAATTTTTGTTTTAAAGTTATTAAGCAAATTTCCAAGTTCATCTTACCTTACCAATGTTGATGTTGGCTTACTTACTCTTTCCCTTCCCGTTGATATGCACTTGCATGTTTCACAAATTTCTTCAAATGACAATTGATACACATCTCCCTTGCTCAAGAGATTAAGGAGATCAATCCACTCATCCCTAATTGTTCTAAGTAAGAGGATTTTTAGTGTGTCAAATCTTAGATGATGCATTTTTTCCCTCTTAACATTATACATGAACCTCTCTATTAGATCCTCCAAGCTCTCATCTTCTTCTTGGTTCATTCTAAAAATTTCTTCTCTAATATCAAGGTCTTTATATTTTTCTAGAAATATATTTTTCATATCATTCCATTATCTTATTGAATTAGTACCTAGACTCATGAACCATTTAAGAGCTCTATCCTTCAATTTTGCATGAAACAATCTCAGTTTTTGAGTGTTTGATAAGTAGCGATAAGCCCTACAAAGTATCTAAAATTCAAAGAGAAATGTTTTCGGATCCTCTGTCCTCATACCATGGAAGTTGGGAAGGAAAGATGGAGGGATGTTATTCATAGGTACACTGATGTCCATATCTTGAATGGGAAACCCAATAAGACCTTCTTCATTGTCATCATATCCATCCATCTCTTCTTCCTTCAAAAGTGTACGGTGATGTGGTTCTTATTGCACCACGTGGTCAAGTGGGGGGGTTGGTATTGGAGAAATAATTTTTTGAATATCCCTACTCCTATGAGGCATGAAATTTAGATTTTTTTTTTTTGTTGTATTTTTAAATATTATGGAAACAATCATGAAAAGGAAAGTAGAAAATAATGCTAGAACATAATCAAAGCATATACTAGACACCTTCTCGGCAACGACGCCAAAAAGTGGTGAGCCCTCGTTTTGCACCAAGAGTGCTGCAACTCAAGGGGATGCCCTAATTTACTTTATCAACCCGGGGTTCGTACAAACTTGGAGGTGACAGTGCTATATACACAATAGATGCATTCGGTTCATGTCGTCCTCTTCCGCTTTACGAAAGGGTGCTATTTCTAAGGGTTCTCAGTGAATTCTATCACACTTCAACGAAACTAAACTAAATTGCAGAAATGAAACGTTAGAAGGAAACTAAACTACATTGCAAAAAAGAAAGGAAAAAAATGAAAATAATTTAAGTTGCAGAAAAGGAAATCACTGAAAAGAAACTAAGCTAGATTGCTGAAAAGGAATGGCAGGAATGAAACTAGTTCTAAACCACACTTAACTTATACTATGATCTATCTATCATGCTACCATGCTTCTAACCATGCAACTATTCATGATCTAACTAAACTTTAAAAGGTGTTGCTTGCATTTGGGTAAAAAGGGGTTAAAAGAGCGAATTGAGGGCTTATCACATGAAACAGGGCTTAGAAATGGAAAGCGGGGGTTAAACCCTTAGAAAACTTGATTATAATGTGAGAAATGAATTTGGAGTGGAAATAATTGAAAGAGGCAGAAGGAGGGGATTTAAAACGGATTAAAGCTTTGTTGAAGCGCAAAGAGGCCTTGGAGCAGAATAATTTAAAAAGTGTGATGGCGAAGTGCGATAGAGGACAGAGGTTGCGATATGCAATGTCGCAATCGCAACATCACAAGTTTAAAGGGATAGCGGAAGTGTTGTTTGGGAGCGGGAGCGAAATGCGAATTGCGATGAGGTAAGTCCTGCGAAGTGAAAAGTGCAACGAGTGACGTGGCAGAGTTATTGCATCTGCGGAACAAGTGGTAAGTGTTATGCGAAAAAGGTAAACGGTGTGATTTGCGATTTCGCAATATCGCAATCGGCAATTGGAGCGGTATGTGCGAACGGAACATGCTAAACAATGCAAAGTGCGGTTACAGTAAGGTGATGCAATTTGCGGTAAGTCTCGAAAGAAAAAGGAGAAAGGTGCGATCTATGATATGTAATATCACAATATCACAATCGGCTACAACGAGCGGTAAGTGTTAAAGTAAAAGGGAGAAGTCGCGAAGTGTGATTTGCGAGGTACGATAGTGGTGATTTCGAGGAGGAAAAGTGGGGGTCAGGCTTCAATGGTTTTTCAAGTGTTCTGCATTAAAAAGGGTGCGGAAGATTGAAGGAAATTGGAGAAGGAGAGCAGTAAGTCTTCAAGGAAAAAGGTAAGAGCTGCGAAGTGCGATTGCGATGTACGGTGGCGGGAGACTCGAGGAGCAAAGGCAGAGGTTGGTTTTTTCAGTGGTTTTGAATGGTTTTTTCACATGTTTTTGCACAGAAAGTGTAAGGAGGCAGTGAACGAATAAAACATAGAAATAAGTTTGAAGGGATAAGTGTGTTAGGCAAAGAAAAGGTGAGTACAACGTTGAGATGAGAAGATAAGGAGGGGAATGGAGGCGTAAGAGCAGTGCTCAGAAATGAAACACACCTGTGGATTATGCACGGGAGATAGACAAAAATGTAGGATGAAACAATGAAGGAAGGATTTGGACTTGGCAACACAAATTATTCCCAAAACTCAAACATAAAGCAATTTTGATTAGTGGGAAGGTCTTCTCTACTTCGAACTATATTGACAGAGATGAAAGGTGGGAGACTTGACCACAGTTTGGAGTTTTTCCTCTATTTCACTATGCATAAGCAATTAAAACACAACAACACAAAAACTAAATAGCAATGAAACTTATCCGAACCAGATCTAATTTGAAGGACATAAAGAAAACTAGCTTAAGGACAGGAAAAAAAGTATGAAAACAACAGAGAAGCTAAGGCACATGGGTTGGGCCCTAACTCACGAGTCCATATCCCTGGAACTAGATCAATAAAATGGCATCTCTCTACTCATTTCATAAAAAGAATAGTTTGTTACATCCTTAAAAGTTTTAACAGAGCCTAATGGCTTTACAACAGAAATTCGAATCTAATGGAATGGAATGGAAGTGGGATGGAATGGAAGTAGACTAGAATGGGATTGAAGAATCGACCCTCATTATCTCTTGATAAGCTTTATTTATACTAAAGGGAAACTACCAACAACTCCCTAGAAAATAGGTAATGAGTCCACTTGACTCCAGGTAAACCATATATTGAGTGCACTTCGTCTTCAGTTGCTTGGCTGCCTCTGGAATTCGAATTGCTGGAGGGGATATCATGAGGATCCTTTGGCTACCTTTTAGAGTTAAGGAGGGTGGACAATCCCCTTGAATCTCTCCAATATTACTCCCTAATTTCCTGATGTTGTGCTCATTTATTCTCCAATCCTGATCTTCCAGTGGCAGGGAGAAAGTCCCTAAATCATCTCCTTCTCCAAATCTGCATAATATGCCCAATATTATCACAATATTCTTCAAAAATAACCAATATTAGGCACAAATATGCAATTACCTTTAAACCTTCCTAAGAAAATATTGAATCATAAGAAAACATTATTAAGTGCAGAAGGAGAGATTTTAATATATCTTTTCATTTACATACGGAAGGTAGATGGGCTTAAGAAAGGTTAGATGGGCCCTATTTTATGTCTAATTTAGAGGCCCATCAATAAGTCAAACTAGATATTTGATCAAATCATCATGCATACACATATCACATCCAGTTAGCTCAAACATAACCATCATAAATCAGAACCATAAACCACATGCAACCATCATAAATCAGAATCATAGATCACATGCATAATTAAATACTGAAATAAAATACTAATACTTATCTTTCAATGATTCTTTTCTTCTGCCTTTGTTCTTTGTCCTTTCCGTACACACATCGAATTGGTTGCCAAACCCGACAAGCACCCATTTCCTTCTCTTCTCTTTAACCACATATACACATTAGTTTGGTTTTCCAAAATCGACAAGCACCCAATGCCTTCTCTTCTCTTTAACCACGTATACACATTGGTTTGGTTTGTCAAACCCGACAAGAACCTAGTGCCTCATATTTTCTTCAAGAAACAAGGGAATCCACAGACTAAACCACATCCTCCCTCAATATTAGCAACATGGGAATCTATAGACTAAACCACCTCAACCCTCAATATCAACGAGGGCTTCTAGAGGTTAAACTGCCTCAACCCTAAATATTTGCAAGAAGGGAATCCAAAGGCTAAAATGCCTCAACCCTCAATATCAGTAAAAGGGGCATCCAAAGAATAAACTGCCTCAACCCTCAATATTAGTAACAAGGGCCCAGACAATCCCATAACTGCCTGTCCCATCACATTGTAAAACATATACACATACATAGTGTATAACACAAAAAAAACACCTACACCCGGTGTACAACACCACACATACACCTACACTCGATGTACAACACAACACACACATCTACACCCATTTTACAACACAAAACATATATTTACACACCGTACAATACAACGAATACACTTGTCGTGACACGACAACTACACAATACCTATAACAGATTACCACATATACAAAACACAACATGTACGACATGATACCACATGTACACAACACCACATGAACAACGTGTACACATCACCAAATGTATATAACGCCACCTGCACAATGTGTATACAACACCACCTGTACAACATGTACACGACCTCACATGTACACATCACCACCTGCACAACATGTAAATAACACTATATGTACACAACAATAGTATTGCACATCCAACGACCACACTATATCCACCAAGAAACCTTGCTTCTAATGTCTTTCCACTATCCATGCTTGTCCCAACATGCCACAAATTGCTTTGCTTTCATTCCACTAATTTATCCCTCAGCATTACCTTCAAAGGCATAAACATAGGCATAGTATAAGCACATAATATCAATTCATATCCAAACGATACTAACCTCATATATCTGTTAAGGCTACTCCGCCCACTTGATTCCTCATAAATCAGGAACCTCTTCATGTCATTCATCTGCATAAGCAATCATTCCTCCACAAGCATGATCCCTTACGATCTTGCCAGACAACGACATATATACATACATATATACATATAAACATTAACATAAAGCAATCACGATATATATATATATATATATATATATATATATATATATATATATATATATATATATATATATATATATATATATATATATATATATATATAGGCATCAACATAATCATAATCACAACACAATTACCTGATATCATAAGGTCAAGGTTAAGAGAAATCCCTTTATTCGTGCACATCATGCAAAACATTGAGAACAACATTTCCCAACATAGCCAAGGCATTTGAGGCCTCAAATCCATTTACTCTACCTTTCATGTTACCTTTCTCATGACTATCCTACCACCGTCCATTTATCCCAATGGACCCAACTAATCCACTGGCTGTCATATTCTTACCTTCATTTTCCCTCTACTCATGCATTGGGCTTCATCCAGGTCTTACATTTCATATTGGGTTTCATTCAGCTCCCCCCATGCTCTATTAAATTTCCTATTTCCCCAACCAATTCCAAAGACCCTTAAAACATAAAAGGCAAGAATAAGAAACAAACAAGAAGAAAACCCTAAAAACCAATAGCAATAAAATACCACAA
Source organism: Pinus albicaulis (assembly GCA_034641835.2). Classification (NCBI taxonomy): domain Eukaryota; kingdom Viridiplantae; phylum Streptophyta; class Pinopsida; order Pinales; family Pinaceae; genus Pinus; species Pinus albicaulis. The sequence continues at coordinate 684,635,707 of CM076575.1, forward strand.
AAAATGGCATGGCCATGCAACGAAAAAAAAAAACTGCAAATCAAGCACAAATAAATCACAAAATACTAACAAAGAAAAACTTTCAACATAAACCATGACTCAACCCCAGGGTTCCCAGTGCCTCCAAGGGAAATCTCAACCCAAGACTTCTTCAAGATCTATGAAAATATCTTTTGCCATGCGATCCCCTGCATCATATTGCCATAAACACACAACTATCAGTGTATAAATAAATATATCAATATATGAGTTACCTTAACGTTTTGTACCCAACACACTAGCCTGTAACTGAACATGTACATATATCATCTATCAATTCACTCCAATTCCTTGACGATTCCAAAAAAAACTAGAAACCAATTTTTAAAATTTTCAAATACATGTTCATGAATATAACACATATCCACATAATGTCATACAAAATCAAGGTTAAGAAGATTCCCTGTATTCATGCAAAGCACTCATTCATTTGGAATTGTGGTTTCCAAGCAATGCTAAAGGAATTCTCACCCAATTCATTTATTTTACCTTTTTCCTTGTTGCAATTGAGTCTTATTATGTGCTATCACAACACCTAGATGTTATTTATATAAACAAATCAATTGTTACATTGTCATGCTAATACTAAGCATGTTTCCCTGCAACTGTTCAAACATGTCAATCACATGTTCCAAAGATCGAGACATTGTGTCTATTAATTGAAATCAACCTTTACCAAGGCTAACAACCATGTCTTTAGCAACTCACATTCATTAGTCATAATGCAACTAGTACCCACTTTCACTTAGTACATATCATTTGTCTCAACACATATTGTGTTAGTACCACTGTCTTAAAACAAGATCATTCCTTCATGCAATCTTATAAACGCATATTCATATCATGAAATTAATCAAACATTCAAACAACTTGTAAGTATACCATGTTAGATAAATCAATTAGATGACATAATTAAAGTCATACCTCAACATACCTTAGGGGAGGCTATGACATTTGTACAAGTCAATCCAATTCAGTACGACACAATATCACAAATATATCGACTCGTACATGAATATCATAACCATAACCATTTTCACATGCCGATATAGATTAGCATGATACATATAACATCAAGTTCTTAGATTCAATGACCATAATCATCATGTGCATGACCATAATGCATATAACAACAATTTATTATCATTCATGACTATTTGACACATGTACATATGACCGCATTGATTAACTAACATATATCACGCATGTAACCACAACAATAATAGAATGACATGCATGTACATAACCATAATGCGTATAACAACCATTAACCAACACACCTTCATGCCCAACATACTAACATGTATGACGATATGTTGTTACCCCAGGGTCCAGTGCTGCAACCTTGCTTTGATAATCTACATCTCCTACTCCATCTGATCCAAAATATCAACATTATAACATACCAATAGCATCATGGTGACACAAACTGTACAATGACCACCACGATGCATGTCTAACCTATTATGCATGTATAACCATATGCATTTAGCCCATCCAGTCAAAGTGTTTGAACATTGAAGCTCTGATACCAATCTGTAATGCCCCCCCTCCCACATTTACCCACTTTTACAAGCTGTCAGGGTAAATGTGATATGGAGTGCCACTATGACTAAGTCGACCTCCTAGATCTAGTTAAGGAAGTGGGGCCTACAATTGAGACTTTCTGGCAACCAACTGACATCCTAGAGGGACTACAAATACCCCAAGAGTTGAAGAAACACCCCAGGTGGTCAATCCATGAGCTGGAACTTTGTTTCAATGACCTAGAAACCCAATCAAACCATTGACACAACTTTCCTACTGTTGAAGGCCTCCAATTTCACTCACAATCCTTGCTCCATGTTCTCGTGACCTAAATTTCTTAGTTCAATGCCTATGATCTTAATATCCGAGCCACAATTCTAGGACAACCTCCAAACCCCTGCCCAGAACTGCCTGAGACTTCTCATGATGATAAATGACACAAGGGTGATGCTAAACATACAAAACTTGAGCAAGAACTTGACCTTACTAGGCCTAATCATGACAGTCATTTCGTTAAACATATGGTGAACATGTAAGCTACAAGTCATGAATGCATATATGAACATAGGAGTTTGAAACCTATATGACAATCACCAAGAAGGTCTAATGCCCTCTCATAATATCTACAACAACACTTGTTATCCCATGCATTCATTAACCATCAAATACTTGTCAAACCTTGATCAAAGCCATAACTATAGCACATTATAGATCCATGCTTATAACCAACATATAACCAGATTATTAACCATAATAGAACAACTATCAAATCACCATAATAAAAAGTACACATGCTCATAAATTACAATAAGAAAAATAAATTTTATTAATTGATACAAAATCTAACCAAGTCATGGACTTCTACATACCAACCAACCATAGATTGGGCTTAACCAAAGCTTTCTTTCAGCCAATCACGCCCGTACCATATTCGAAGCATGAATGTGGGATCTCAAGGCATAAAAAACTAGGGATTCTCATAGATTAAACCACTTCCACCCTCATGCTACTGCGATCTCGCCAAAACCAGTCAAGAGATCACAAATCCAAAAACAAGCTTGGATTCCTTAGAGTTTCTCCACCATTACCTTGAGGAATTTTCCTGTCGCAACCAATCTGTCGAGGGCTTTCCAGAGATTGAACCACCTCCACCCCAAACCCTTAGAAATTTTCCCAAGACCACCTCACCTGGTTCGAAAACCTTCTAACAACCGAAATATCAACTAGAAAAGAATCCCATCACACCATGGTTATCCAGGAAATGACAAGGCAAGGTTGAAATCACTATCAAGGTGAGGTGTGAATGCATGTATCATGCATTCACACCTCACCTAGGAAATCACACATGCAACCTATTATATGCAAATCCCTCTAGATGAAGCTACTTAATCCAACCTTCCTTGCTTTTCCTTTGCATATCCTTTTCCTTCCTTTGGTTTCCTTGTCTTTCCTTGATTACTTGCCTGCTTTCTCCTCTTCATTCTCTTCTCTCTTTTTATGGAACTAATTCCAAAGAAAAACTGACAAAAGTCCCCAAATTGATCCTCTGATGTCTTTTTATTATTGAGGCCTCTATTTTCTTCATTTTTCTCTATTTTTCCTTCAATTTTACTCTCATGCAAACTTGTGAGATTTCATCTCCCTTTCTCCTATTTTCCTTTATTTTCATAAATAAATGTTAATTAATGCCTCTTTTTCATTTCCAATTTCCTTAACCATAATAAATTGAAGTGACACCCACTAGGATGTTTTTCCCAACATTAAGCTTGGAATACGTGTCCCATGACCTTGGTCTTATTTTGCCTTTATTATCCTTTATTAAATGAGTTTTAACCGAGAGTTGTTACACTATTTTTAATGCAATGAATGTAAATTCAAGATCTACTTGGCCCCTTTTTCTCTTAACATTTAAATTTTCAATTATAATGTCCATAATTGCCTGGTTGATTCTGGTGTGATTACGTATGTCATGCCCCAATTTTTTACTAAGAAAATTAACGCGAAATGGGAAAATATTGACACCAGAATTATATAATTAGATAGATCACAACTATAAGCAATTGGTGAACTAAACACTATTATAATTCATTTATCTTCTAATGATAGAGTTCACTAATACATTGATATTATCATCGTGGACATTCCAGAATCCTATGGGTTACTTCTAAGTAGAGGTTGGTCAATCAAGTTGCAGGGATATTTTTCTATTGACCAGTTTCATTTAAGGATTCCCTACAAGGGAAAGAATAATTAAATTCGAGTAGAAAGTGAACCTTTTAGGAAGTATACAGTAACGACGCTTGAAGCACAAAATGAACCAATTAGCTTTGCACAAGAAATATTCAAAAACTGCTTTTTAGAAGTTGATCTTAGATGTTATCTTGCACAACCATATTCTGTACCACTAGACACACAGTTGGAACTCCTTCCTTGCAATCCAACTGGTGATAATGACCTTTATATTATAGATGTAAATAGTACTAGTGTAGAAACCGACCCTATTGTTGTTGGTATTTGGACTATGTATTTTGATGGTTCAAAGACACAAAGGGTTCTAGAGCGAGTTGCATTTTGATCTACCCTGAGAATAACAAGCATATGATTTGATGTTGATTGGACTTCGAGTGAACGAATAACATTGTAGAATATGAGGCACTCATTCTTCAATTAAAGAAAGCCATCGACCTGAAGGTGGAAGCATTAAAGGTAATAAGTGACTCGAAGATTGTTACATGCCAAGTATGAAACACCATTCATTGCATTTCACCTAATCTTAAAAACTACCAACAAGAGGTATGGAGGCTTATATGTTTATTTCAAGCATATGATATTAAATATGTTCCTAGGATTAACAATACAAATGAAGACACTTTGGCTAATGCATCTACTACGTTGTCACCCCTCAGAGATGGTTTTTATGTTGATATGATTTATAAGCCATCTATTCCTGATAACATCACTAGTTTACATGTGTTCAATTATGACTAATAGATATTGGATTCCATGTCTAATGCTTATGTGTTCAAAGGCGCTACAATCTATGAAGATGAGGACGAGAAGTCATTTCAAGAAAGAGTCGAATCACATAAAGGAAACCCCATGCCCAAGGGTGTGGAGTCATTGGAAAATTTCTATGACTTCTAAAATCTCTTTAGGGGACCAACGAATGCAAAGACCCAAAATCCAACATTGTTGCATGAACAAGTCAACTTGGGCGTAAAAAAAGATCCAAAGCATGTGAACCTCAGTACTTATTTTTCTCCTCAAGAACAACAAGCTTTTATTTGTCTCTTGAAACGATACCGAAATGTATTCACGTGGACGTATGATGATTTGAAAACTTATGATGCGTGAATCATCCAACACATGATACCAATCAAGCAGGGGCTTAATCCATTTGAGCAAACTTTAAGAAAATTTCATCCTACGCTTGAACCCCTTATACAAAAATGACCAAGGAAGTTGTTGGATGCTCAAATCATTTTCAAAGTTCATCACTCTACATGGGTAGCTAACTTGGTTTCGGTTAGAAATAAGTCATGCAATCTATGGAATATATCCTCCAGACGGTATTTGGATTAGAAATGTTCTGACTACTTGATGAATTTTTGGGATACAAACAAGTTCTAGTAACAGAACCAAATATATTAAAAACAACATTCATAATAAAATGGGGTACATTCGTTAGGAAAATTCCATTTGGACCTTTCGACGGGTTATGAAAATCACATTTTGAGGATTAATCAACTGGAGTGTGGTCATTTATTTGGATGATGTTACTATGTTTTCCAAGAAAATACCATACCACTTTTGTCATCTAAAAAAAATATTCGAGCGACGTCAGAAATATGACATATCATTAAATCCTAAGAAAATCATCTTTGAAGTGTCCAAGAGAAACCTCTTGGGACACATTATAACAAAAAGTGGACCCAAAGCGGGTCAATAGTATTGCTCAAATTCCCTATCATATGAACAAGAAAGCCATGCAATCCTTCTTCAGGAAAATAAATTTTCTCCGGAAGTTTATATTTGATTATGCACAAATTCTTAAACCTTTACAAGAGATGATCAAGAAGGACAAATGATCCGAACTTAAACAAGAACACAACATAATACATATATAACCATAAATATAGAGATGCAGCATAAATAACAATTCATTTCATTAATATCAAAGAACTGAAATATGGTTACATACATAATGGAAATAAACTAGCTTGGGTGATGGTAGTTTATCTTTGAGAAGAGATGTGGCATCTACATGCCTCTCAATTGTTTTTTTTTTGTAAGCTTATGTGGTTCCTTCTATTTTATATTAATAAAGTCGAGAAAAATATACAAAACTAGACCTCAACTTGCCCGCAGGAAACTAGGTATTTTGGCCATCGAAGTTCAAAGTATGTCAACCAAAACATAAAAATCCTTAACAGTCTATACCATATCTGTCGATACTGAATATCTAAGTCTGGAGACAACAACATATACAAAAATTCTAAACACTAAAAAAGTAAGACATTGGATCAAGAAAACCTTAGTCATCCTCAGATTCCACTGGTGCTGGATCTTTTGCAGTAGCCCCTGGTAAGTCCACTGTGACCTGCTGCATAGACTTAAGTTCCTTCTCCAACCTTCCAAGCCTCGCATATTGATGTAATTGGCGTAGATTGATTTCCTGAATGTTCCTATTAATATCTGCCAAGGTTGATTCCAGCTTTGTCTTTGCTATCGACATAATTGCCTTGGCTAACAAACATTTGATTAACCAATAAGTTCTAACAGATTGTTGAAACAAATAGGTACGACCCCGAGTGTGCCCAAGGTAATTAATCACATTTTGCATATCCTTCGAAGCCATATCATCTTCCATGTCAATGTTATTTAAAACCTCTGTTTCCCAACCATAAATACGGGAGTGAACTGAATTTGGGACATCTGCCATAAAATTTTGAACCAGCGGTTCCAGATGTTGCTGCGCAGACTTTCTTCCTCTTTTATGGTGCAATTCAGAAGAAGGCTGTTTGCCTTTTCCTCCAGCAGGCTTCCTTCCTCTTTTAACCATTTTAAAGAAACCTAACAAGTCTGCTAAAACTACCAACCAAACAACAACAACAATCAGAGTCATAGATAAAATGTAAGTCAGAGACCGAAGAGCAATTCCATCTCCCAAGTTAAGCACCATGAGAAATATAAGAGGTAAACAGACAGAGTAGACACTACTACCCCTGAATGGAGCACGAAAATACTGAAGCGCAACGCGATGACTAAATCCACTACCAAAAACCCAAAGATTGTATCCAATATAAAGTCCTAAATGAGAAATTGACACTTCAGAAGCCTAATTGCAGAATTGCAAAGAATAAACATACAAAGGAGACGCATAAGCTTTTGCATGAGAATCCCCGACAAGCTCCGTAAGTTTCCCAACAACAGAACAAAGACCAGACCATACCCATTCTGCTTATCTATAGAGAAGTTATTATTAGGGAGAACAACCCATCTAAAACTGAGAACAACCCATCTAAAACCCAAATACCATAGAATATCATTAAACCCTTTCACGAACCCAGCAGTAAGATGCAAGAACCTAAAATTATAGTATAAATCCATTACCATAATTCTAGCAATCCCAGGATAAAACAGGCGAAACAAATACCTTGACGAAGATGTAGACAAAGATTTGGGTGACAAAACAGAAACATGTTGAAGAAAAAAGTGCATACAACCAACTTCCTGAACCCTCTGCATGTGTTCATACCAGAACCGACCGAACCTCCATTCAAACAAATCATCTAAGAAGACCATGACCAATATTCGCAAACGACGGTAGAGAAAAATCTGTGGCTGAGAAAGTAAGAATGGAGATACTTACCACTGATCTACCCAAGCCGTCACCCAGAAACTTGCCTGGTAAAAAACTCTACAAGCACTACCTCCTTCAAAATACAACCTCAGAACAAACAAGCAAACAATGTCATGCCAATTAACCTTGCCTTGCTTATCATTGCACCCTCGGCTCTTTTTTCCAAAAATCTTCTGACATCCCCGCTGGTCAACCCAGCTGGAGCCTCCTAAGTGTACAAGGCATTAATTATGGTTGGTGCCGGAGGTCCCGTCGATAGTATCCTCCCGGTGGTTGCATACTGCCACCACGTGGTGGCCGTCCTCCCCACGCGTCAACCAAGGGTCTCGGTCATATCGGGTAAGCCCGTCTCTGCCCCTACCACACCCCGATCGGGGAGCCTCTCAATTGTATTATAATGAGGCTCAAGGGACTTTTTATTATTGAACAAGAAGGGAAAACCCTAAACAACAAAAACCCTAACCCTAGGATATGGAACACAAGGATTTTGTAGGCCCCGTTGGATTTAGTTGGGCAACCAACTTCCTGGGGTCGTAACTTGGTAATATTATCTCTATTTCGCCCGTACAATACCTTATTGAAAAGATGTATATAAGTAATACAAGATTTTTTGCAAGCACAATCCCTTGCCTATGGCTATGGGCCTACTGTGGAACTCAAAAAAACGTCGTTCAGGGGGTCGAAACTGCCCTGGAAGTTCAGGACCCGAAAAACTGCTAAAAATAGTAAATGCTGCTATAAACAAGGAAACTGATGAAACTAACTGGAGGTGTAGGTGGAATAGGTGGGTGGCCACCAATATCCACCTGGATCAGTCCTCCCTCCTTAGGAATCAATGGTCCCCATTGCCTGCAGAGCCTCCATGAGGTGAGGAAATTTCTAATGAACCTGGTCCTTGGTGAACCACTTTCCCGGTGAAGGGTTTGGCATGCTTTGACAACTCGATATAGTTTGATCCTTTGTTGGCCAATTTTATTGATCTGCGTGTCCATGATCTAATCAGTTATGGCCTGTTCCATGCAGTTTGAGTTTAAATCTGTTGGTGTGAGTTGTTCTGCAATGTCAGATGTGTCAAGTAATGGTGGAAATTATGGGCAAAGGCGGTCTACATTGAACACTGGGTGCAGACCAAGGAATGCTGGAATGCTGAGTGTTGAACCCCAAAATTTCTTCTTTTTGACAACTCTCTTACTCCCAATCCTACTTCTTTTTTATCCTAATAACTCTAATTGGGCATCATTTTACAAAGTTTATGGCATAACAGGTACATAATCATCTTCTGTTTCATAAATGTCAATATTTTTTATTATTTAACTCAATATTTACATGAGCTACTAAATTACAGTGATTCTACAGCTAATGTCCAATTCTGCAGCAAATTTGAAGGTTTGATGGGTTCCGAAGCTCCAGTCGAAGAACAAGGCATATGGGAAGGTGCAACAATTATTTTTACGTATCTTCATAACTTGGATCGATAAGAAAAGCAACATAGCAGCTCAGTCAAAGGGAAAGTCAACCACCATGGAAAGTTAATCAAGCGAGCAAGAAGTTAGTAGATGCAGATATTCAGCTTCATGATTTGCTTCGCTGATAGCAAATCATGAGAGAATCATGTTATATTATCGATTTATGTTAATTTTAGTCATTTCTGAGTAAGGAAGAGTCATGATACTCTAAAATAGTTATGAGCAAGAGATTATAAATCTGCCTCTCGGCATGACAGTCATAGACTTGGATTTTATTTCAAAAACTCTATTTTTTGCAAATACAAAACACTTCTTTCATTTCATTCCTTAGTTGTGTGATTTATCAATGTGAATTTAATCTTGTAAAGACGTTGTTACACTATTTTTTGGTCATCTAATCTATTATCATTAGATGAACCCAAGTACACCATGTAAGACCAATTTTACCCTAGGTAAAATTGCTTTCACTATGAAAATAACTTAGTAAACCATCTTTATTAAGTTGTTTATGGTCTAAATAGGAAACCCCATGGGGAAATATTAAATAAATCTATATTTGTTTGATTTTCCTCAAGAAATAATTAGTTAAACAATAGTTTAATTAATATTCCTGGTTATATTTAACCCAAAATAAAAAAATTAATTAGATAAATAATTATTTATCTTATTATTTTCTAAAGAATAATGATTTAATCCTTATTTAAATAATATTCTTTGTTAAATATGACTAAATCAACCATAAATAATTAAATAAATCATTATTTATTTGATTATTACTCAACCACATCCTTAAAATGATAAATAAATCATTTATTTATTTATTATTTACAAATAAAGGGATTTGACCCAAGTCAAATTCCTTTTTCCTCCAACAAATATAATAAAATATTCCATAAAAGTTGGATCTTAATTTTGTTAATAATATTTTAATTATGCACCAATATCTAGACTAACTCAATATTTTGTTATAAATAGAAGGGTTTTCCCATTCATTTACCACCTTTTGTTGCTTAAAGATCACTCTGGATCTATACTTTTGGTCTGACTATTGATCCACCATCATAGTCATATTTTGCTACCATTTTTTTCTGGGTTTTCTACACCATCAAGAGAGAGGAATTTTAGATCTGAAGTGCTGAGGACTTACAAGAACCCATCCCATTGAGGAGAACTAGGAACACCCTCCTGTGTTTTCCTCTCAAGTGCCATTAATACAAAATGCATTCAACATATTTTTGTCTTGTCTATTGGATGCATGGAGTAAATCTTGTTTTTTCTACTGCTTAATGTCTTCTAATGCATAGATCTAGATTTTTGGAGCATTTATCTTGATCACCTAACTACAGATATGAGGATATTGGCAACCATATTTTTTGTTAGGGTTGTTTGTTATGCACAACTAAAGTGGTCTTTTTTCGCACGCTTGGAATTAATATTCATACTAACAGGCGTGGTGCTCACACCTACTTCTTGCAGGAGGGCCCCCTCAAGTTGAAGGTTTTCATTAATTGTAGATAGCATTTCAATTCTGTGTTTTCTGTGGCATTTCATTAGTTTGTTTAAATGCTTAAGTTTTGATTTTTGAATGAATGCTTAGGATTATTTTTAGAGTAAGATTGTTTAATCATTTTTCTGTAGAGTGAAGCCGAGATCTCTTATGCACGTGGAAAAGTATAGATTGGTATAAATTTGCAGTGTAGTTTTGTGAATAGGATTTAAATTTAGAGTTAATCTCTTTTTGTCAAAATCAATTTAAATCTAATTTCATTATCAAGTTTTCTTTCAAGCAAGTGTGAGTTCATTCAGGCAAGTGTGATTTATTTCAAGCAAGAGTGAAGCAAGTGTTATTTTATTTTGAGCAAGAGTGATATTTATTTATGCAAAGTGTGATAATTTTATGGTGATTTTAGTTTGCAAATAATTCTTTTAAGCAAGTGTGGTCATTTTGCTTTTAAGAGTAAAATATTTTTTTTCATAGTTAGCATGTGCATCTCGATACTTCAATTTAAGTTATGAATTGTTTGAATAATAATAATTCCTAACACATACAATGCACATACATTTCATCAATATACTAGCCCTGGTTGATAATTCATGTAAATAATTTAACTCCAACTAAATTACCAAACATTTTGGCATTGTTGTCGGTGAAGTGTATACATGAGTCTTTCTTTTTATTTTAATAATTTTTTTTTTTTTTTTTTAAATGATATGTATAGGGAAAGAGAATCTAGAGGTAGATTTGTAAGAGGTAGGAGTTTAATTCCACCATCACCACTCACTCGACAAAGACCTCTTAGTGCCACACCATCCACCAAAACTCATATTCCATCAATTGCAGAAAGACAGACTTCCTAAGGTACTTCGATACGAAATCCAAACTAGAGATTCAAAAAATTCCTTTATTGAAACTATAGTAGAAGAAGAAGATCCTACGTCCCGAATAGAAGGATTAATCTTTTTATCTTCAACTGGAGAATACTTTCTAAAAAAAGAACTAGAAATACCTAGCGAGGAAGAAGAAAAAGAAATTTATTTTAACTTTCCATTGAGAGAAGGACTAGAGGAAGAATTGGAAGATCCAATTTGGAACCTTATATTAGCTCTAAGGAATCTAATATGGCAAGAGAAGGGGAAGGATAAGTAGACAATGTGAATGGTGAGAAACCTAGTATTGGGGGTGGAAGAAGAGGTGGAAGAGGTGGAGGAAGAGAAATATGAGGTGGTAGAGGAGATTCGAAACCTTTTGGATTTTCCAAATTTGATGAAGATACCACGGCCACAATGAAAAATATCTCACCCTCTATCCTCCCTAATTTCCATGGATTAAGGATTGGGGATCCTAAAACATTTTTATTTGAGTTTGAAGTTTTGTGTAGATATTATGAATAATTGCTTGATACTCAAAAGTTGAAATTGTTTCCAGCCACCCTTAAAGATGCAACATTAAAATGGTTTATGGGACTAGGAACACATACCATAAGAACATGGGAGAAAATGAAAGAAGTGTTCTTAGAAAAATACAAATATTATTGTATGCCTCATAACCTTAAAGATGAAGTCTTTAAAATGATGCAAAAGAGGATGAAAATCTTGAGGATTTGGTTGAAATATTTGCTCACAATCTTAAAAGGGCTAAAATGCATAATCTAGATGATGGAACTTTGAAATCTGTTTAGTTAAAAACCATTAGAGACGAGTGGATAGATCTTCTCAATTTAATGGGTAAAGGAGATGTTTCACAGTTATCATTTAGATACATTTGTGAACTTTGTACACATATTTCAAGAGGAAAGGATATAACTGATAAAAAGAAGAAGATCATGTTATGTATAGGATTAATAATTCTGCAGTTGGAACAATAAGTAGAGATGAAATAGGCAACTTGCTCGAAAATTTCAAAACAAATATTTTGGGGAGTCTTAGTGAACAAATAGATACCCCTTAAGATACAAAACAAGCAAAAGACTGAAAATGTTACATTATCTATATTTTGTCCAAAATGTATAAATAAACATGCCTTGAGAGAATGCCCTCTTGACTTAAAAAGTGTAGAAACTTGTGTTATATGTGCAGAAAATCATGATACAAAGGAATGTCCTTCAACACTAGGTATTAAATTGTTTATCAATAAGAAGTAATACAGAATCAAATATAACCTCTTTGTTTTATTGCTAAGAGACCATGGCAAAATCCACAATCAAATATGACTCAAGGTTTCAACACTCAAACATATGCACAACCACCACAAAGTAATTGGACTGCACCCATGCCTTGGCCTCAACCATGGAAAAAAGGATGGAACAATTATTATGGCAAGTATCCTCAATACTCTCAATTTCAACAACCTTATCCTCTTTTTCCACCAGAATATTTTCATTAGCCTGTTCAACCCTCTCAACCTCGAAATCCAAATCCACAACTTTCATTACCATTTCCACAAAATCAAAACCAACTGCCTGCTCAGCCACTTCCAAATCCAAATAATAAAAACTCTAAACCTGTTTACAACATAGAAGGGCAGAATTTCCAAACTTACATGATAACTCCATTAGATCTAAACAATGTTCAACTTAAATCTGGTAGAGTATTGGAAAAGAAGTCACCATCTGTTTTTATGCAGGAATCTGAGAAGGATGGTCTCTCTAAGAAAGAGACATATCTTCATCAAGAGGAATATCCTAAAAAAAAAACCACCCCCATACATTCTGATGATATTCCAATAAACTCAACTCCCATTATAGAACAACCTTCAATTTCTGTTCAAAATCCACCTTTCCCTGGAAGATTGAAAATTGAAAAATGGGTAGAGAAACAAATTTTATTACTAGATTACGACATGATAGATGAACTAAGGAATGTTTTTATAAAAATTCATTTTTACAAGCTATCAAATAAATATTAATATTTGTAAATACAATGAGGGAGTTAAGTATTAAGAAGCTAGGAAGAAAAAAATATGAAGTTAAAAGAATCCATTTAGTTGGAAAAATTGCAAATATCATGATCATAAAAACAACAATTCAGAAATATTTGGATTCAGGTAGTCCCATTGTGAAAACACACAATAATGGTGTCAAAATTCCAAACACATTAATTGATTTAGGGGAAACTATGAATATCATGAGTAAACAAACTATGGATCAATTGAAACTCCCTGGCCTTCAATATACACCTACACCGTTGAAACTAGCAGACATATCTGTTATCAAACTTGATGGTGCGTTAGAATGTGTGTTTGTATCCTTATATTCTTGAGAATATAATGTTGAATTCATGATCTTAACAACCAAGAATAATCTAGGAGGACATCCATTGATTCTAGGCAGACCATGGTTAGCTACAACTGATGCTTTTATAATTTGTAGATCTGGTGATATGTTTATCTCTGATGTAAGTTCAACCAATAAATTTACATTATATAGTCTAGAAAAAACAACAATAGAAGTAGAAATTGAAGAATGATAGATGATTATAATGAAAACTTTGATATACGACCAATTTTTGCTACTTCACAAATAGATGAAGAAGATGAGATTTTGAATTTAATGGAAAATAATGAATCTTCCTCACATTGTGAACAAAATCTAAGTTTTCAAGGACAATGTAATATTGAATATTTATCATCACAACAAATGGATTTACATTCTTTGGAGAAATTTGCAATTCTTAATAGAAAATTTTCAGGGAAAACTTTGAATATCAATAATAATCTGGAAGAATCTCAAAAGAAGGAATTAGTAAAGATTCTACAGGAAAAATTGTCTACTTATTCATGGGAATACACTGATATGAAAGGAAATGACCCAAACACTTGTATGCATCATATATGAATTGAAGAAAATGCCATACCGATCTGACAACCCCAAAGGAGGATGAATCCAAACTTAAGGGAAATTGTTGAGGAACAACAAAAATTGTTAAAAGTGAATTTCATTTATCCAATATCAGATAGCGAGTGGGTCTCACGATTGGTAATTGTTCCAAAAAATAATGGAAGATGGAGAGTATGCATTGATTATAGGGAATTGAATAAATCCACTTTAAAATATCATTTTCCACTTCCTTTTATAGATCAATTCCTTGATACATACATTGGCACAGAAAAAGTAATTTTCATTCTTGGATGGTTTTAGTGGATATAACCAAATCCAAGTGGCTTTAGAAGATCAAGATAAAACAACATTTACCTGTCCATGGGGAACTTATGCTTACCAAGTACTTCCTTTTGGATTATGTAATGCACCAACAACATTCCAAATGGCAGTTCTTGGCATTTTTTCAAATTAACTCATGATTGTGTGGAAGTTCACATGGATGATTTTATTGTCTATGGAAACTCTTTTGAATAATCTCTTAAAAATTTGGAATTTTTTTTCATTATATAAAAAGGATCAAATCTCTCATTAAGCCATGCTCGACCATAAGGGTGAGGTAGCGTTAAGTGGGCACGACACTCGGTCAACTACTTCATCAACCGGATCAACGGTGAGTAATGTTTTATGACGCTTGTTGAGGGAATTGTTTTAGGACACCATATTTCAGGAGATGGAATTAAAGTGGATGCACCTAAGGTAGAATTCATATCTAAATTATCAATTCCTACTTGTAAAAGCGATGTTAGAAGTTTTCTTGGTTTTACCGGCTATTATAGATGATTTATAGAAAAATTTACAAAGATTACCTATCCACTTTTCAAATTTCTTACAGAAGATTGTAAATTCATGTGGAATTCTGACTACCAGAAAGCCTTTGAAACATTGAAAGAAAACATTTCCCAAGCATCCATTTTAAGAGGAACAAATTGGAAAATACCTTTTCATATTTCAATTTATGGCTCAAATAAAACTTTAGGAGTTGTATTATGACATAAATATTTGACTCCTTATGCCATATACTATACAAGTAAAAATTTGACCCCTGCAGAGTTGAATTACATTGTAATAGAAAAGGAGTTTTTATCCGTTGTACATGCCATCAAGAAATTCACCGATGGGAAATGTTAGGGGCTAATGTTCCCAGGTGGGCTAATCTTCCATGATTTTCCATGATTTTATCCCAAACCGCCTCTTACCTAAACTCTGTATTTTTCAATTCACTCCATGAATGAATTCCTTCCACAATAAACCTGTCAAAATATCAATAAGGGCTAAATATTCTCCAACATGGGAGTCATCATATGTTCAAATTTTAATGGGGCTAAATTCCTTGAAGGATACACACAAGTAAGATAGTTTTTGCAGCAAGCATAGTGGCTAGAGTTCGTGGAAAAATTTGATGGGCATGAAAAAGATGAGACAAAATACTTTGCTAGGGAATACGATGGCATAGAAGCAGAGATTGTGAACGTGAAATTTGTTTTTACAGAGTCATTTTTAGCAGAGGCTACAAGATTGCCAAGAATAGGTGAGAGTTGGTTCAAGAACTAAAAAATTGAAGAGAAAGAGTGGAATGTCTTCCTCAAGAATCCAGGTATGGATATTTCTGTGTTTAAAAATGGGATACTAGTCACAATTTTGAAGAAAAAATGGAGGAATTTTCTATTGATTATTCAAAAATTTATAACTTGTGAAGGTAAGTTCACTAACATGTTCATGTACCATGCATGATTGATGATGAATTTTATTAAAGGAAATGAAATTAACCTACCATAATTCTTACTTCATAGCTTGAGAAAAAATTATGGAAACATACAGAGGAAAATACAGTCCATAGATAATGCCTTATACCATTATGGATTAGTAAAAATATTTGATTGAAGCCCATCTTTAAAACATAGCAGACAATTGGGAAGATTCTTAATTAGAAGTCATTTTAACGAAGCATAATAAGGAGGACCTAGTAAAATAAGGAAGAGTAGAAGGAAGTTGCCTTTAATCCATAAGGATAACTCACCTCCACAACAAGAATAGGATTCATAGGATGAAACTCCTCTTGCAAGTGCGTTGGAGACTATTAAAGAGAGAAATGTTAGAATAAAAAAAGCCAACAATAAAGGAGCAAGTTCATCCAAAAAGAAAACAGAGCAAGGGAAAGTTAACAAGAAGTCCCTTACTACTGAAAAACCATCATCCACAATAAGAAGAAGAGCAAGGCTCAAAAAACCGATGCATGGAAAGTCTCAACAGTCCCCAGGATTCATCAACTTAGAAGAAGATGAGGAGCTGAGAGTTCCATCACCTAGAGTTCTATCACCAATTTCCAATCCAATTAAGAGAACTCCGGAAATAGATCCTGTTAAGCAAGAGATATATGACTATATAGAGTCTTTGGAGCAAAGAGATACAAGGAAAACGATGGAATCATCCTCAAACCAAGAGGAAATTACTCATTTCGATCCTCTAGAAAAACCCCAAATTGTAAACACTCTTAAAGAAGAAATATATGAGTTGGAGGTGTTAAATAGACATTTGAAATAAGAACATGAAACACTGAAAGTGAAAAATGAAATACATAAAACTAAAAATGACAACACCATGTTGCATCTTGGTGTATGGTATGAAAAGAAAAATAAATTAAAGACAAAAACAAATCTCTTAAAAAAATGTGATGAGCTTGCAACATAGAATATTGATGAAGAAACCGATGATGGTGGTCATTACCAAGAAAGAAAGAAGGAATAACTTGGATTTTCTTGCTCAGGCCTCTAAAGAAGCTCAGTGATAGAGAAGGACCACACATTTTGAAAATTTGCATGAGGAAATGCACTGTCTTCTGTGTGGGGCAGTGTTGAACCCCAAAATTGCTTTTTCTTGACAACTCTCTTACACCCCATCCTCCTCCTTTTTGATCCTAATAACTATAATTGGGCATCAATTTACAAGGTTTATGGCATATTAGATACATAATAATATTTTGTTTCATAAATGTCAACGTTGTTTATTATTTAACTCAATATTTACATGAGCTACTGAATTACAGTGATTCTGTAGCTAATGTCTGATTATGCAGTGAAGTTGAAGGTTTGATGGGTTCCGAAGCTCAAGCTGAAGAACAAGGCATATAGTTAGGTGGAAAATAGTTGGAACAATGATTTTTACCTATCTTCATAACCTGCACCAATAAAGAAAGCACCGTAGCAGCTCAGTCAAAGTGAAAGTCAACCACCATGGAAGGCAAATCAAGTGGGAGAGAAATTAGTAGATTCAGATATTCAACCTCATGATTTTCTTTGATGATAGAAAATAATGAGAGAATCATGTTATCTTATCGATTTATGTTAATTTTAGTCATTTTCAAGTAATGAAGAGTCGTAATACTCTGAACCAATTACGCACAAGAGATTATAAATCTTCCTCTCGGCATGACAACCACTGATCCAGGAGAATCTTGCATCAGTTCAGTGAAGATTAGTTTAGTCTTCAGTTTCTCTAGTTTTTTCGATGAGAAGTCTTCAATTGGATCGAATTTGGTGCATGGTACAAGTGCTTTTATGGCTAGGGAAAATTGTAATGATGTGGCGAAAGTGGTGATGTGGTAAATCCTAAGTGACAAACTAAAACCTAAGACTATGATAAAAGAGCCTAAGTCCTAACCTAAAGACTTAAGACATAGCGCTAATGAAATGTTTTAATACTATGGTCAAAACCCATTATACAAACCCTTTTTGGACTATGCAATAAAACTAAATTACAAACCATATTGTATATTATAACATATCAGCCCTAACCGCAACAGAGAAGGCTAACCGTCGGGCGGAAGGATTACATGTGAACACAGTCGAGGTTAACGGCGCAGTTTGAATAGTCTACAGTCACCGCACAGTTGGAGCTGACCACAAATGTTGGGTGTGCTGTCACATGGACAGTTGACTGTACTATCAGCCTAAAGGCGCCAGACTTAACCATTGATGTGGTAGCCAATGGTTAGTCTACAGTCTGGTCACATGCAGTCATTTCAACACTCCACTATTTGTCGAAAAATGTCAGCGGATTATTTTTATCATAAAGTTTATATTTGGTTTTTTTGGTTATGTGTGCTTTGATTGTAATTCAACCACCATGAACCTAATGCCTAAGGTGTCACATTTCTACATGATCGAGAGTAACTATCCACCTAATCACTTTCAATGTAAAATCAATTTTCCATTTCTGGCTTAAGGAGTTTGACCTGCATTACATAATAAATTTCACTTATTTGCTCATGATGAAGAGATAGAGTTTTTTTGAAGACTTGTTCATTTTTTGTAAGAGAGAGGCAGTTTTGTTTTCAGTGTTTCTTGGTCCATAGGTGGAATTGGGAATCGAGACAGGCGTTGGAAAGATAGGAGAGAGATATTTCTATTTATAGTGACCAGAGGTACCTACGAGCACGTTTAGATTGGTGTATTTATGTGTAAATACTGCCTTGGATCAATCCTTAATAAAACATACGCCCATCTTGAAAGCGGACCCAAAGACGTAGTCCACTAGGGACGAACTCCGTAATAAATGTTTGTTGTCTTCTATCTCTGTTATTGCTGCAAATTCATGTTTAATTGTGATTCTTAAGTTATGTTTTAAGTCATAAAATCAATTTCTTTCCTTTAGTCTTCCACACTAAGCGATCGAGTTAACAATCAATTCATTGTTGGAAAATATTCAATTCTACTTCAGTATTGTTTCATATCTATTTCAGATCGTATATTTTGGTATCAGAGTAGGTTGTGCTGCAATATTTTTGTCAATGAATGTTAACTAGGTCCAGATTATGTTGTGGAGAAGGAACACTTGAGGAGATAGACTCAGAAGTTGGAAAGCGGATAATAGCTCATCAATTGACATTGGGAGGAACCGATGCAGGTGAGACTCATGAAGTGAAGGTCATGGGTGAAGAACAGATTCAAAAAATGTTTTTGAACATGCAGCGGATGTTGGGAGAACTATATGAAGATAAGAAGGTGAGAGATGCAACTTCTTCTTCAAAGGCATCGATGAAGGACAAAGGATAATGAAAAGCTGATAAACCTCCTTCTCCTCCATCATCTTCATCATCATCATCATCATCATCTTCTTCTAGTTCAGGTTCTGAAACATAAAAGAAACCTCAGAAATCATCTCTTTTGAAACTTGATGTAAAATTTGAACTACCTATTTATGATGGCGAAATGAATCTTGAAAATCTAGATAATTGGATTAAACAGTTAGAAGTCTATTGTAGAATGCAAAACATTTATGATGAAAGAACAAAAATTCAGTTAGCTACACTTAGAATGAGGGGAAAAATTTAATCTGGTGGGAAAGTAAAACTCAAGTAGATTTAAATCGAAAAGGTAAAGTCATCTCTTCATGGTCTACATTTTTAAAAGCTCTTATAAAAAATTTTTATCCTTTTGGATACATGCAACAAGATGTTATTGATTAGCAGCATTTGAGGCAAGGTAAAGGGCAGAATGTTCAGGAGTTTACTCAAGAGTTCAGGAAGAAAGCTTTGGTGCTTGGTATTCCATTGGATACACGTGAAACTTTATTAAAGTACATTGGAAATTTACATTCATATTTACAACATACGTTATTGATGTTCAATCCTAATGACTTTGATGAAGTATGTGTTCAAGTCATACATATTGAATCAGGTGGAAGACCATTCAAGTTTTCATAAAAAAAATCCAAACAGTTGGAAATCAAGGATTCCAAAGACAACAAGAGGAAGAGCAGTTCGAAGGGAAATAAAACAACGACAACTCAGAAGGAAGGTGAAAGACCTACTTGTACTCACTACCAGAGGATCAAACATGATGGAGCCAGATGTTGGAAACTTCACCTAGAACTCAGACCAAAGAAGTTCCAGAAAAATAAAGGTGAAAAGAAGGGGAATACAACAATCCAACAAGATTTTGGCTCTAACTCAGGTGATGAAAGGAAAATAACCAATGGATTCGACAAGTAAAAGGTTTGATGCTAGTACATGATCAAGTACTTCTGCATCTTCTTCAAACATAAATCATCTGGATGAAGCTAAAAGAATTGAATTATTTCACATAAGTGTAACTTCTAAGCACACAAAAATAGATACATGGTTTGACAGTGGATCACAGGAAAATTTAATATCTGAAGCATTAGTTAATAAATTAGGTTTGGAGACATAGAATCATCCAAGACCATACCCATTAGGTTGGGTAAAATAAAAGACTCATATTAATCACACAAATTAGTGCTGTTTAAAATTTGCCATCACAACTAATTACATTGATGAAATGGGTTTATATGTGGTTCCATTAGACATATGTGGAGTAGTGCTAGGAATTCCTTATCTCTATGGTCGTGATGTTGTGTTTCATAGGAAAGAGCATAAATATCACCTTAGGAAAGATGGAATTGAATACATTGTCAGGGCACATGAAATCAAAACACACGTGGATTTAGTTACTGCTAATCAAATGAAGAGACTAATATGTTCAAGTAAGAGATATGTACTCATGGTTGTAAAAGAATAACATAAGGATCAACATGATGCTTTTTCAGGTTGTGAATATCAGTTTAAAGATAATTTGGTTAAAGTGGTAGATTCTTTTCAAATTCTATTTAAAGAATCAAAACATCTGCCTCCTAAACAGGATATACAACATGATATACAATTGATGTCTGATGCCCCTCTTCCTAATGTCAGAATGTATCACATGTCAGTTATAGAGAACAAAGAAATAGAGAAACGACTCCAAGAGATGGTTGAAAAAGGCTTCATTTGACCCAGTTCATCTCCATGTGGTTCACCCATAATTTTGGTTCCTAAGAAAGATGGGACATAGGGAATGTGTGTTGAATTTAAAGATTTTGATTCATTTAAGAAAAAAATTGTCACATCACCAATATTAGTTTTACTAGATCTTCAACAACCATTCGAAATTGAAACAGATGCTAGTGGTTATGCAATGTGTGCAATTTTACTTCAAAAAGGGAAACCTATTTGTTTTCATTCAGAAACTTTTTCTAAGGTAGTTGCAAATTATCCGACATATGATAAAGAATTGTTTTCTTTGCTTGGAAGTGTAAAGAAATGGAAACACTACTTAATGCGTAAGGAAATAGTGATTCACACAGATCGTCAGTCGCTTCAGTACCTTCAGTCTCAGACTAAGTTGCAACAATCTCTTCATTACAGATGGATGGGATTTCTTCAGCAATTTCACTTAGTAATTAAGTACAAGAAAGGTGTAACAAACAAATTAGCTCATATGTTTTCTAGGTCATCTTTGAATGCTTCAGTAGTGTTGCATAATAGTTCTTTAAAACATGAAATATATTTAGAACAATATAGTACAAATGATGATTTCAAAGATATTTATGAATCACTAACTCATGGTACTCAGGTGGAATAAGTCAATTTTCATGTTCATGATAGGTTGTTATCTCATCTGGGTAAGTTGTGCATACCACAGACATAAAGGGCGCATGTTATTTGGGAAGCACATTCTTCTCGCATTTCAGGACATTTTGGCATAAACAAGACTATGGCGCAAATTCAAAGGTATTGTTACTGGCCTCACATGTATGAAGCAGTTGTTAAGTACATTAAAGGATGTGTTATGTGTTTGACAAGCAAGCCAAGAAATCGAAATATTGGTTTATATATGCCACTTCCAGTTCCTTTGCGACCATGGGAGAATATTTCCATGGATTTTGTTGGAGGAATTCCTATGTCCAAGAGAGGGCATGATTACATCTATGTCCTGGTTGATCATTTCAGCAAGATGTGAATTCTTGTTCCATGCAAAAAGCAAGTGACTGCTGAAAAAATTGCACATATTTTATTTCAACATGTATGGGTTCATTTTGGGTTACCTACTTCCATTATTTCTGATCAAGAAACTCGCTTTGTAGGAGAGTTTTGGTCGACTTTGTGGGGAATCATGAACACAAAGCTGAAGAAGAGCACATATTTTCATCCAAAAACAGATGGACAGACAGAAATGGTGAACAATACATTGATACATATTCTCCGAGGTTACTGCAGCGAACATCCTAAGTTGTGGGATGAATCTTTACCTTATGTGCAGTATTCTAATGAGCCTTACATTCTTCAACTAATCGATCGCCATTTGAAACATGTTTTGCGTATCTACCAAAGTCACTGATGGACTTCATGTTCGGTGAAGAAGATAAAGTGGATGGACATGACGATTCAAATAAAGTAGTTAAGTTCATTTAATGGATACAACAGATACATGAAGCAGTGTAGGATTAGTTAGAGAGGAGTCATGACAAGTACAAACTGCACCATGACAAGCATCGAGTCGATCATCATTTTTAGGTCGGTGACCAGGTATGGTTGTATATTAGTAAAGACAGGTTGAAAGTTGAAGGTAAGAAACTGAAACCCATTAGGAATGGTCCTTTCAAGATTGTGGAAAATATTGGAAATAATGCATTCCGGTTAGATTTACCTCCTTACGTGCGTATTTATTTAGTTGTAAATGTAGAAAATCTGAAGTTGTATGAACCTATGATGATCATTGATCCAGAGGAAGATACACAGATTCCTACAGTTGATGATTTGGCACATGATTATATGAATGAGTTGTAGGAAGATAACATCTTGGACAAGAAAGTTCCCACTTCCAGGCGTGGATATGTTGAATATCTTCGAGTGGGGCTCAAGGGCATGAATCCGAGCAAGGCGAGGTGGATGGAAATTGGAAAAGTGAGGGAGTTGTACCCTCAAATGATATCTGCTTAAATAAAACTTTTTTTGGTTCAAAAGCTTTCAAGTGGAGAGGAGTGTTCGAGGAGGATATTGCATTACTTCAATGAAGATCAATTCAATATTCAGTTCTTCAGTTTCTCTAGTTTGTCCGATGATAAGTCTTCAATTGGTTCGAATTTGGTGCATGGTACAAGTGCTTTCATGGCTAGGGAAAATTGTAATGATGTGGTGAAAGTGGTGATGTGGTAAATCCTAAGTGAGAAACTAAAAACTAAGACCTATGGTAAAAAATCCTAAGTCCTAACCTAAATACTTAAGACATAGCACTAATGCGATGTTTCAATACTATGCTCAAAACCCATTATACAAACCCTTTTCAGATTATGCAATAAAAATATATTACTAATCATATTGTATATTATAACATATCAACCCTAACCGCAACGAAGAAGGATAATCGTCGGGAGTAAGGAGTACATGTGAACACAGTCGAGGTTAAATGCACAGTTCGAACAGTCTACAGTCACCGCATAGTTGGAGCTAACCGCGTTTGTCGGGTGTGCTGTCACATGAACAGTTGACCGCACCGTCAGCCCAAAGCCGCTAGAATTAACCACCGATGTGGAAGCCAGTGGTTAGTCCGTAGTCCGGTCACATTCAGTCGTTTCAGTGCTTCGCCGTTTGCATTAAATTGTCAGCGGGTTATTTTTATCCTAAATTTTCTATTTGGGTTTTTTGGTTATGTGCACTTTGATTGTAATTGAACCAACATGAACCTAATGCCAAAGGTGTCACATTTCTACATGACCGAGTGTAACTATCCACCTAATCACATTTAATGTAAAACCAATTTTCCATTTCTAGCTCAAGGAGTTCAACCTGCTTTACAATATAAATTTCACCTATTTTCTCATGATGAAGAGATAAAGTGTTTTTGAAAACTTGTTCAGATTATGTAAGAGAGAGGTAATTTTGTTTTCAGTGTTTCTTGGTCATCCAGAGGTGGAATTTGGAACCGAGACAGGCGTTGGAAATCTAGGAGAGAGAGATTTTTGTTTCTAGTGACCAAAGCTGTCTGCGAGCACGTTCAGTCTGGTGTATTTCTGTGTAAAAAATTCCTTGGATAAATCCTTAATAAAACGAACGCCCATCTTGAAAGTGGACCTGGAGACGTAGTCCATCAGGGACAAACTCCATAATCAATGTTTATTGTCTTCTATCTCTGTTCTTTGCTGCAAATTCATGTTTAATTGTCATTCTTAAGTTCTGGTTTAAGTCATAAAATCAATTTCTTTCCTTCAGTTTTCCACACTAAGCGATCGAGTTAACAATCTATTCACTGTTGGAAAATGTTCAATTCTACTTCAGTATTATTTCAGTATTATTTCAGATCAGTCACAAAATTGGATTTTATTTGAAAAACTATGTTTTTTGAAAATACAAAACTCTGCTTTTGTTTCATTCCTTTGTTGTGTGATTTATCAATGCGAATTTAGTCTTGTAAAGGCGTGGTTCTCACACCAACTTCTCGTAGGAGGGCCCCCTTGAGTTTTAAGGCTTTCATTAATTGCATATAACATTTCAATTATGTGTTTTATGTAGCCATTCGTTAGTTTATTTAGATGCTTAAGTTTTGATTTTTGAATGAATGCTTAGGATTGTTTTTATAGTAATATTGTTTGATCATTTTGCTGTAAAATGAAGCCGAGATCTCTTCTGCACATGGACAAAGTATAGATTGGTATAAATCTGCAGTGTAGTTGTGTGAATCAGATTTAAATTTAGAGTTAATCTCTTTTTGTCAAAAACAATTTAAATTTGATTTCATTATCAAGTTTTCTTTCAAGCAAGTGTGATTTCATTTCAAGCAAGTTTTATTTATTTCAAGCAAGAGTGAGGCAAGTGTGGTTCTCTTTTGAGCAAGAGTGATATTTATTTATGGCAAGTATGATCTTAATTTTGAGCAAGTGTGATAATTTTATGGTGATTTTAGTTTGCAAAGAATTATTTTAAGAAAGTGTGATAATTTCAATTTTAATTGTAACATGTTTATTTTCATAGTTAACATGTGCATCTCGATATTAATTTAACTTAGGAATTGTTTGAATAATAAGGACTCCTAACACATACAGTGCTCATACATTTCATGAGTATACTAGCCCTGGTTGATAATTCATGTAAGTAATTTAACTCCAATTAAATTACCAAACAATTATCTCGAAGGCATTGTCTCCTACAAACTTGGTGATGGTGTACGACCCATATTAGAGAGGATGAAGCTTCCAGTGGGGCCTAGCGAGGCGCTCCTTCTGCAAATGTAGTCAAAATTTGTCACCCACTTGGAACTTGTGTGGCACCCGATATTGATCATGTCATTACTTGTACTTAGCATTGGCAAGTTTGTCCAATATGTCATGGAACTGTTAGTAGATGTGCTAAATATGCTCAATGAAGCTGTTAGCCCTGTCAGCTTCAGACTCGACATGAGCCGAATTTGCTTGAGTAGCTGCAAATGGTATGGCCACATCAATGGGACATACTGGCTGAAATCCAAATCCCACCTAAAAGGGGCTATGTCTAGTTTAGATATGGATAGCTCTGTTGTAGCTGTGCTAGAGATAGGGGAGGCTTTTGTCCCATGTGTGTGGATGCTTCGAGTTGTACATGTGAAGAATGTGTACGATCATCCGGTTGACAACCTTTGTTTTGTGATCAGTTTGGGGGTGGAAAGTCTCGGACTTAGTGAGCTTAGTATCCAACATCGACCAAATACTTGACCAAAATATACTTGCGAACCTATTGTCCCGATTTGAGATAATGGATTGTGGGATCCCAAAGTGTACCCGCACTCATTTAAAGAAGAGCTTAGCAATGGATTTTGCTGTGATAATCTTCTTGCAAGCTTCCAGAATGGTTATCTTAGAGAATATGTCGACGACCATGAAAACACAGTCGTTGCCATGTTTAGTAGAATAAAGGCCCGAAATGTTATCCATGGAGATGGATTCCCAAGGTCAGCTAGGATTAAGCAAAATATTTTATAGGCCTTGCTTCTTGATGGTCTCTTGATGGTCGGTTTGGAAATGGAGAAGACTATGCAGGATCCGATGTACTTCCCAACATCCTATCAAAGGTTCGACTAATAAAAAATACTTCTGCAACACTACCACTATTTTCTCTACTCTGAAATGTCCAAAAAATTGACTGTAGTGCACCTCCCAAATAATCTTGGCATGCTCGCTCGAAGAAACACAAAGGTGTCATGGGTGGCATAACAATGCATCCTAGAGGTGAAATTTTGGAACTTTCTTACCTTCTAGGAGTGTCTCGTATGTGTTTCCAAATTTTGGATCACTCTTTTAAAGGTGCGTCCACCCTGAGGTATCGTGCCCATGAGAGTCAAGCACAATGGTCGGTTCCATGACCGGCGGTTGGTTGAGGCAGTCTGCAACATTATTGGTGTTGTGCTTCTTGTACTTAATTTTCAAATGGAATTGCTGCAGGTATGTGGACCATTTCTTATGGTGATCGTTCTACAAATTCCCTTTTCTTTGTATGAAATGCAGGGGCCGATGGTCTGTGTAGATGATTGTTTCCCTCCCCATAATGTAATGCTTCCATTTTCAGTAGGCGTGCACAATGGAATACATCTCTTTTTCATAGGTGGGATACTTTCAGATAGTGTCTGAAAGTGTCTCACTATGATATGCCACTCGATGCCCTTGCTGAGTAAAAACTACACCAATAGCATATTCGGAGGCATCTGTCTCAATCTCAATGGTTGTTGCAGGTATGGTAATGTGAGCAATGGTGTAGAGAAGAGGTGATGCTTCAACTCAGAAAATGCCTTTTGTTCGTATTCGTACCAAAAGAACTTTGATTTCGCTCCACCTTTGGTTACTTGACTTAAAGGCCAAGTGATACAAGAGAAACCCAACATGAACCTGAGGTAGAAATTGGAAAGACCCAGAAAGTTGCGGAGCTTTGTTAAAGTGGTTGGGGCTAGCCAATACTAAATGACTTGTATCTTGGTTGGGTCCAATTTCACACCCCGCTCATTAATGATCTACGCCATATATTGAACCTCGATTATACCAAACGTGATTGTGTCCAAATTAGCACACAATTTGTGTTGTCGCAGGGTTTGGAGGAACTATCAGATATCATGGAGGTTCTCTTCCCAACTATGGCTGAAGATCAGGATGTCATCCAAATATATCACCATGAATGAGTTGGTGAAGGGTCGCAAGAGGTCTTCCATCAACCTCATGAAGGTTGTGGGGGCATTCACCAGCCCAAAAGGCGTGACCATCCATTTGAAAAGGCCCTCCTTAGATTTGAAGGCAATTTAACACACATCATAGGGTTTGATTGGTACCTAGTGGTAACTAGACTTCAAGTCAATCTTGCTGAAATATTGGCCCCCCTTGAGCTAGTCCAGAAGGTCATCAATCTGTGGGATTAGATACCTATTATGGACAGTGATATTGTTCAACACCCGATAATCAATATAGAGTATCCAGGCCTTGTCCTTCCTATCTACCAACACAATTGGGCTCCCATAGGGTGATGAACTTGGCTTGATGTGCCCTTTCTGCAATAACTCATGAATCTGCCTCTTGATTTCATCGTTCTCCATAACAGAGCAATGATAGATTGGTCCATTGGGTAGCAACGCACCAAGGGTCAGATCGATGGAGTGATTGACCTAACTTTGTAGGGGTACCCATGTGGGTGAGGTAAATATGTCCTTGTACTCCTCCACGACCTTGTTCATCTACTACTGCCGTGTGGAGGATCCCTATCTAGAGGCCATGGCCACAATATTATTCTTTCCCTGAGGGTGAATCAAAAGGAAAACAAATTTCCTGTTTTGGGAAATGATCTTACTACATTTCTTCAAAATTATCAAAGATATGGTGGTAGGTAGTGCTACCTCTGGTATCCCGTACCACTTATTTCCCAAAGTAATAATAATAGTGCGTGGCCTAGAATCATACACAAAATGTCACTTCCACAAGTATGGTTGGACTAATAATAAATCACAAACTTCAAGAGGAGAAACATCACACAATACCTCATCTGTGAAGGGCTTTATGTTGTAGGGAAGGCGACATTGTTGGCAAACGCAAAGATCTCATCCTTTGTGAAGCCACCAAATGGTGTACGACTGCAGGTTTGTTGTGGTTGGTAGGCCCAGCCGCTTCACGACCTCTACTAAAATGAGGTTCTTTTGGCTCCCGATGTCGATAAAGAACTGCAAAAGAGGACCTTTCACCCATATCTGTGAGTGGAACAGGCGCTCCCCCTCGTCTGGATCTTCGGGCTCATTATTATGGACTTGGTGGTGGTAACATTAGAACTAGGCTTCGCGTCAATAATATGCTTCCCCTTGTCATTCGCCTTGTTGGGTTTTGACTCAGAGTTGTAACATTCATATGATTCGAAAACCTTAAGTTCGGCCACCAATGACTACTTGGATAGATACTCACTTTTGTTGTGAGTGTGCATCCTATGGAATTCACACAATTTTACCGTGTCCTTCTTTATCTTCGTGGTGTTGTTATTTTCTTGCAGTTTCAATGGGTTGTCCTAGGTCGCCCCCCCTGGCTCTATCCTTTGTCATGTTGTTTGGGGGTGCCTTTCCCTTGCTTTGGAGTCACATATCAAAATTATTGCTTCTTCTGTTTAAATTTATGCTCTATCTTGACAACATATCGATAAGCGACGTCGAGATGTTAGGGAACTCAATTTCGTCTTGGATGTACTTGTGTAGAAAATCGAAATACTTGAGTACAAAATGTTACTCATAATCCATGATACCCAACTTTGTGTGAAAGGTATGAAAAAAATATTTGGGAACTCTGGCACGCCTTGGTACCTTCTGTACCACAACATGGTCTACTTTATGTATTTATCCTCATAGCACCTGACAGGGTAATACTGCTGCTTGATGGAATCCCAGAAAGAATTCAAAATGGGTGCAACTAAAAATAGTAAGGGTTCACACTCGTCCATTTGTTCACAGTAGGTTTCCCACCAGTCATTGATGTGGGGGGTGGATTTAAGGAGTGGAAAAGTAATATTTTCCCAATTGGAAAAATCATGAATTGAGAAATATCCTTCTAGAAGATTTAACCATTTATCTACAACATCCGCATATATCTAACCTTCAAATATGGGGATGTCGAAGTTAAATTGTACCTTAAAACCTATGTGGCGCTTCCAAAGTGGCTATAGGAAGAAGATGCGTCCCTTATGGGTAGCTGCCGAAGGAATTGGGAAAAATTTTCCATCATCGCGTTCCTCTGTTGCTCGAGGGCTTCTTCGAGAAATATTTTAAAAGGATATCCAACTCCCTCGTATTTTTTTTTTTCTACTATGAGAGGCTGTCGGGGTTTGCAAGGCTAGTCTTGCAAAGGTTCAACCAGTTTGAGCCCTAACTCCTTATACCCTGACCTCATTGGGGACATGCAAAGAAAAAGAAAGAAAGAGCAGACCGCTTTGATACCACTTATCCAAACTTAAATAAGAACGCAACATAATAGAAATATAACCATAAATATAAATATGCAAAAAAAATAACACTTCATTTCATTAATATAAAAGAACTGAAATATCCTTACAAACAAAATGGAAATAAACTAGCTGCGATGGTAACTTATCTCTAAGAAGAGATGTGGCTGCTACATGCCTCTCAACTGTGTTATAATGAGGGTCAAGGGAATTTTTATTACTGAAAAACTAGGGAAAACCATAAACAACCAAAACCCCAACCCCAGGAGATGGAACTCTAAGAGTTTGTGTGCCTCGTTGGGGTTAGTTGGGTAGCCAACTTCCAGGGATCATAACTTGGTCATATAATCTCTGTTTAGAGTGTACGAATCCTCATTGGAAATATATATTTGAGCCTATGGCTACGGGGCTACTGCGGACATAAAAAAAAATGTCTTTTAGGGGGTCAAAACTGCTCTGGAAGTTTAGGACCCGAAAAACTGCTAAAAATAGTAAATGTTGCTATAAACAAGGAAAATGATGAAACTGATTGAAGGTCTAGGTGGAATAGGTGGGTGACTACTAATATCCACCTAGATCAATATGATATGTAAATGGGACTAGAGGGAAAAATATTCTTTTTCTCGCATCAAATAAATGATAGCCAACACCCTGACATTATATAATCCAGACTTTAATAGATATTTCTTGTTGTATACCTTTATTTATGATACATCTATCAGAGTCATTGGAATCAAAAGGATGATCAGAGCAATAAAAAAATGATCTCGTTTATGAGTGTTTTCCTACAAGGATTAGAATTAAATTAGTCCGCCATAGATAAACAATTGCACACAATTTACAAAGCAGTGAAACATTTTAGGCCTTACCTATTGAAAAGTCATGTTATAATATTTTTGCCTCATCCAAACATTAGATCACTTTTTTTACAACAAGATTTGGGTGAGAGGAGGGAAAAATGGATGATAATTCTTCAACAATATGATTTAGAATTCAAGACAATTCATATAATTAAAGGCCATGGTTTTCGTCAACTTGCAGCAAAAGCAGTCAACTTACAAGAAGAGTATTCTTCTGGTTGGGAACAAGAAATAGATATGTACAACATTGATCAAGTTACCCCTACAAACACAACCACATATAGATATGTTGATGTGGAAAAATATCTAGAGCAAGGAACATTTCCCTCGAACTTATCAACAAAACAAAAAAGGGTGATTCGTATCAAAGCTTTATCTTATCAGCTTGTCCATTGTGTGGAATCTCTGAATTCAGAGAGGGTGTTAAAGGACCTTCACGACGGGCCAGTGTTAGGTCCCTATATTACTAGTGTAGTCCCTTATTGTTGTTAGTGTAGCCCCCTTATTTTTATTTTTGTACCCCTGCAACCCCAATATTGTTATTATTGTTCCCTTACATGATTATTGTTAGGTTGGCTAGGAGTATATTGTGACCCCATGGACTCCTATATATAGAAGGAGGTTTTGTCATTTGTATCATCCAAGAATTTTTCATTTATGTAATGTAAAGGAGGTTTCTCCCTCTAAGTGACTTATTTCTAAGGCGTTGATCTCTCTTTTCTTCTATTTTTGGGGCTGTTCTCATAACATTTGGTATAAGAGCTTTGGATTCTAGGGTTTCCCTGCTCCAAACAGGTCATCATGGAACTTTCACTATAAATTTTTTTCTACGAAGGTTCGGAAGCTTAAATTTCTACAGGGAGAAGCTGAAATCATGAGGAATGTCGTGTAAAAATTGTAGATCTTGGTTCACAAAATTTTCGGAGATATGATCTGTGGAAGTTAGGGTTTTTTTCAAGATCCCGAATTTCACCTAAACAGGTCATTATGGAATTTTCACTATAAATTTTTTTCTACGAAGGTTCAAAAGCAAAATTTTTTACAAAGTGAAGCCAAATTCCTAAGGAATTTCATGTAAAAATTTCAGATCTTGGTTCACAATGTTTTTAGAGATATGATCTGTGGAAGTTAGGGTTGTTTCAGGCTCCCGAATTTAATCTCAAAGAGGTGACCATGGGAAAATCATCATAACTCTCTCTCTGAGCATCGAATTGGAATTATGTAAGATGTGACCATAAGTACACATACTATAGTTTCTTGTATGTCAATTTTAGAGTTGAAGGAGGAAACAGTGAAACGTGGCACACTGTACAAGTTCGCTCTACTGAACTAGTCCATAATTAGGTCATTGGGGGAGATTGTGCATAACTTTGCATTGAAGAATCCAAATCAGGTCAGCTCTATGGCATTTGAAAGAAGATTCAGAGAGATACTACAGGAACATAGTTCAAATATTGAAGATCCTAAATCACAGATATAATTCAGTTTCAATATCGAGCTCCTCAAAAGCAAGAAAAAGTTGTTTTGTTTTTTTGTTTTTTTGTTGTTTTTTTTTTCTTTTCGAATTGCATAAGTCTTATTTGAAGAATCATTTTGAATTGATTCCAAGGAAATATTGTAGAATGGATATCGTTATTGGGTTGTAAAATTCCCCCTAAAAATAATTCAACACTCATTAAGCCTTCATAAGGCTCAATTATGACTCATGAAGATGAAGAAATGGAACATGACATATCAAAATTACAAGAGTAAGTGCACCAAATTTCGCTCTCGCAAAAATCAACAAAAAATGAAATGGAATTTTTGAAGAAAGGCGTGGAAGCTAAGATGGATGGTTTGAAGAAAGGCGTGGAAACTAAGATGGATGGTTTAAAGAAAGGCATGGAAGCTAATATGGATGGTTTGAAGAATGGAATGGATGGCATGGAAGCTCGCATGGAAGCTAAGATAGATGACGTGGAAGAAAAAAAAGAAAACATGAATAATGACCTAAAAGCAGACATGGAAGGTTTGACAAAGTTGATACAAGAAATGTTTCCTAATGGCGAAAATATAGTAGAGGAAACTCATGATGAGAAAAAAATAAATTTTAATCGTGATTTCATAAACTCTAATGTTATATGGAAGACCCACCACATTCCAAAGATCGATATGAGGAAGTTTGATGGAAAGGATCCCGTAACATGGATACTACGATGGAGCAATATTTTGATCTCAATAATGTGCAAAACACAAAAAAGGTATGCATTGCAACTTTATATTTAGAACAAAATACATTTGTATGGTATCGATGGCTTTGTTCTCGTGAAAAAAATTTCACTTGGTCAATTTTTATGGAGGAAATGATAGCACATTATGAGGATACAAAGAGAAACACTTGTTTTAGCCAATTGATAAATATCAAACAAAATGGTTCAGTGGTGCAACACATTGAGGACTTCTAAAAATTGAATATAAGGGTAATTGATATTCCGAAGGAACATAGGATTGATGTCTTCATAGGGACTTTAAAGGAAAACATCCAACATGAGGTTGGCATTTGGGAACCTGATTCATTGGAGAAGGCATTCACGTTGGAAAGAAAAATTGAATGTAAAATTATGGCGACAAGGAAGCCTACCACTCACATCTATAAAGATGGAAGTGGTGCTACTCCTAGAATTCCACAACCTACAAGATTGACACCACAACAATTGGAAGCAAAAAGAGCAAAAGGGATTTGCTAAAGTTGTGATAGAAAATACACTAAAGGTCATAAGTGTGTTGAGAAGAAATTATTTTACAGAGATTGTGAAGAGGAGGAAGAAAAGAACAAGAAACTTCAAAAGAAGAGGATATACACCAGGAACCAACTTTAGAAGAAGAAGAAATGAGTCCAACAATATTGTGTAATGCATTGGCAGGAATTACCACTCCTCAAACTCTCAAGATAGAAGGACATATCAAGAAGAAAAAGGTAATAGCATTGATTGATTTGGGTAGTACCCATAATTTTCTTCATTGTAAGGTAGCCAAGGAATTGAATTGTTTCCTATACCCAGCACCATAATGTCATGTGATGGTTTCAAATGGAGGAACTATAAATTGCTCTGGAAAATGCCATAATATCAAGCTAACCATGGGGGAATATGTATTGAATATTCCAATGCTTTCCATTCCAATGGGAGGTGTTGATGTTGTACTAGGAGTACAATGGTTACAATCTTTGGGGATGTGTTGAAGCCTAGAAAATCTCTGCTTCAAACATTGGGGAAAACCACCCAGTCGGGACCTTAGGACAACTCCTTTTCCGTTTGGTATGGTGGCTCTGACTGGATTTAAAGGACCAGTTTCCTTTCATTGGAGAAGG
This sequence comes from Pinus albicaulis, assembly GCA_034641835.2. Lineage (NCBI taxonomy): Eukaryota > Viridiplantae > Streptophyta > Pinopsida > Pinales > Pinaceae > Pinus > Pinus albicaulis. The sequence goes on from CM076575.1 coordinate 684,669,448, forward strand.
CATTCACGTTGGCAAGAAAAGTTGAATGTAAAATTATGGCGACAAGGAAGCCTACCACTCAATTCTATAAAGAAGGAAGTGTTGCTACGCCTAGATTTCCACAACCCACAAGGTTGACACCACAACAATTGGAAGAAAAAAGAGCAAAAGGGCTTTGCTACAGTTGTGATAGCAAATACACTAAAGGTCATAAGTGTGCTGAGAAGAAATTATTTACATAGATTGTGAAGAGGAAGAAGAAAATGAACAAGAAGAGGATATACACCAGGAACCAGCCCTAGAAGAGGAAGAAATGAATCCGACCATATCGTGTAATGCACTGGCAGGAATTACCACTCCTCAAACTCTCAAGATAGTAGGAAAAATCAAGAAGAAAAGGTAATAGTGTTGATTGATTCAGGTAGCACCCATAATTTTATTCATTGTAAGGTAGCCAAGGAATTAAATTGTTTCCTATAACCAACACCAAAATGTCAAGTGATGGTTGCAAATGGAGGAACTATAAATTGCTCTGGAAAATGCCATAATATCAAGCTAACCATGGGGGAATATGTATTGACTAGTCCAATGCTTTCCATTCCTATGGGAGGTGCTGATGTTGTACTAGGAGTACAATGGTTACAATCTTCGGGGACGGTAGCTTTTAATTTTCAAGAACTTTTCTTGAAATTTTTTTCAGAAGGAAAGGAAGTCGAATTACGGGGTATTGCAGGGAAGCCAGGAAAGATAATAAGCTCTAATGTCATGGAAAAGCTTCTAAAGAAAGAACAACGAGGCGTAATTGCACAATTATGCTCACTAGAAGTTCCAACATCAAAATCATCTATTTCTGCAGATCTCCAACAAGTCTTGGACAATCATTCCAAGGTGTTTAAAACTCCCAAAGGACTCCCACCTATTCATGATCATGATCATGCTATTCATTTGATTCCAGGAAGTGTTCCTCCAAACATCAGGCCTTATATATATCCTTACTTCCAAAAGAGCAAAATTGAACGTATGATTGTAGAAATGTTAGAGGCGGGTATAATTCAACCTAGTCAAAGTTCTTTCTCTGCTCCTGTAGTATTGGTACACAAGAAGGATGGATCATGGCAAATGTGTCCAGATTATAGGGAGCTCAATAAGCTCACCATTAAAGATAAATTTCCCATTCCTGTGATTGATGAATTATTGGATGAATTACATGGAGCAAATTATTTTACCAAGTTGGATCTTCGTTCAGGATATCATCAAATTAGAATGAAGACTGAAGATATTCCAAAAACAGCATTTCGAACTCATGAGGGTCATTATGAATTTTTGGTCATGCCTTTTTGGCCTTACCAATGCACCTTCTACATTTCAAGGGTTGATGAATTCCATTTTCAAACCCTTCCTTAGAAAATTTGTGCTAGTATTTTTTTATGATATACTAATCTACAGTAGGTCTTGGAGGGATCATGTTGAACATGTTGACAGGGTGCTCAAACTATTGCAGGAGAAACAATTATATGCAAAAACATCCAAATGTTGCTTTGGAGTACAAGAGGTGAAATATCCGGGTCGACATATTATATCATGTCATGACAAATCTTCTAAAGAAAGAACAACGAGGCGTAATTGCACAATTATGCTCACTAGAAGTTCCGACATCAAAATCATCTATTTCTGCAGATCTCCAACAAGTCTTGGACAATCATTCCAAGGTGTTTGAAACTCCCAAAGGATTCCCACCTATTCATGATCATGATCATGCTATTCATTTGATTCCAGGAAGTGTTCCTCCAAACATCAGGCCTTATAGATATCCTTACTTCCAAAAGAGTGAAATTGAACGTATGATTGCAGAAATGTTAGAGGCGGGTATAATTCAACCTAGTCAAAGTTCTTTCTCTGCTCTCGTAGTATTGGTACACAAGAAGGATGGATCATGGCGAATGTGTCTGGATTATAGGGAGCTCAATAAGCTCACCATTAAAGATAAATTTCCCATTCCTGTGATTGATGAATTATTGGATGAATTACATGGAGCAATTTATTTTACCAAGTTGGATCTTCATTCAGGATATCATCAAATTAGAATGAAGATCGAAGATATTATGAAAACAACATTTCGAACTCATGAGGGTCATTATGAATTTTTGGTCATGCCTTTTGGCCTTACCAATGCACCTTCTACATTTCAAGGGTAGATGAATTCCATTTTCAAACCCTTCCTTAGAAAATTTGTGCTAGTATTTTTTGATGATATACTAATCTACAACAGGTCTTGGAAGGATCATGTTGAACATGTTGACAGGGTGCTCAACTATTGCAGGAGAAACAATTATATGAAAAAAAATCCAAATGTTTCTTTGGAGTACAAGAGGTGGAATATCTGGGTCATATTGTATCTCACGAGGGTGTTAAGGTAGACCCTAACAAAATTAAAGCCATTAAGGAATGGAAAGTCCCTAAGACACAAAGCAAACTTAAGTAGGATTTCTCAAGTTGACAAAGCCATTATCGTAAAATTTCTTTGTTAAGAATTATGAAGAATAGCAGCTCACTAACAAATATTATTGGTGTTATATTATATTTTCATGGACTCAAGCAAATCTAAGGCCTGAACATCTTTAAAGAGGCAACAACACACATCAAGCCCATGATGCAGATCTTCACAAACCTGTGACAGAAAACGAATCAATAGAAATGGAATTGGTGTGGTTTTAATGTAGGAAGGAAGACCCATTTCTTTCGAAATTCGTCCAATCAAAGGAAAGTATTTACGTAAACCTATTTATGAGAAGGAAATGTTAGCAATACTGCATGCACTAAAGAAATGGTGAACTTACCTAATGGGAAGACACTTCAAGGTAAAAACTGATCATGATAGTCTCAAACACTTTTTGGAACAAAGACTATCTTCAGAAGAGCAGCAAAAATGGGTCACAAAGATGTTGGGTTATGACTTTGAAATAATCTACAAAAAAGGGAAGCTAAATGTTGTTGCAGATGCACTCAAGAAAGAATGAAGAGGTGGAAGCATTGCTTTGTGCCATTTCTATTATCCAACCAGATTGGATAACCGAAGCAAGAGATGAATGGAAGAAGGACAAAGATGTATGGACACTCATTCAAAAGTTGCAGCAAGATCCTAGTACATCCGATACATTTAGTTGGAAAAATGATTCCTTATGGTACAAAGATCGCTTATATCTTTGTAAGAATTCCCAACTAAAACAAAATATTCTTCCGGAATTGCACACTTCTCCTTTAGGAGGACACTCAGGATTTTTAAAAACTTACCACAGGGTGAAGAAAGAATTTTTTTGGGATGGCCTTAAATCTGATATTCAAAATTTTGTGGTGGAATGTTTGGTTTGCCAGCAGAATAAAGTTGAGACAATTAAGACCCTGGGTCTTCTACAACCTTTATCCATTCCAAGTCAACGTTGGGAGGATATTTCAATGGATTTTATCACAGGTTTACCTAAGTCCGAAGGAAAGAGTGTCATCATGGTGGTAGTTGATAGACTTAACAAGTATGCACACTTTTGTGCATTATCTCATCCATTTAAAGCAAGTACAGTTGCTACTACATTTATGGATAGAATTCAAAAGCTACATGGAAGCCCAAGGTTTATTGTGAGCGACAGAGATCCCATTTTTACTGGAAATTTTTGGACGGAGTTATTTTCTTGTTTGGGTACTCAATTAGCTCATAGCTCATCTTATCATCCTCAATCTGATGGTCAAACTGAGATAGTAAATAAATGTTTGGAAGGATATCTTCGTTGTTTTGTATCCGATAAACAAACACAATAGGTCAAGTGGTTACCTCTTGCTGAATGGTGGTATAACACTTCCTTCCATACCGCAGCAAAAATGACCCCATTTATGGCACTTTATGGATATCATCCACCATCCATCACATCATCTTTAAGGGAAAATTTGAAGGTTCAAGCAATGGAAGATCACATCAAGCATCAGCAAGAAGTTCTCCAACTCTTAAAGGATAACCTGAATTTGGCACAAAATCGAATGAAACAACAGGCAGATCAACATCGCAGCGAGAGAAGTTTTGATATAAGAGATTGGGTATTTTTACGGCTACAACCATATAAACAAATGTCCCTCAAACAAGCTAAGAAGGATAATAAATTATTGCCAAAGTACTATGGTCCTTACAAGGTGTTGCAAAAGATTGGTACTATGGCATACAAATTGGAGCTTCCTGCTTCTTCGCGAGTACATCCAGTTTTCCATGTTTCATGCTTAAAGAAGGTTATGGGAGAAAATCTTCCAGTTCAAACAATATTGCCAGAACTCGATGAGGAAGGAAAAATCATATTGGAACCAGAAGCGGTCATGGAAACAAGAACTCGACAACTACGGAATCGATCAATTTCAGAGTATCTCATCAAGTGGAAGAACTTACCCACCGAAGATTCTACATGGGAGGATGAGAATTTTATACAGAAGCACCCAGAGCTACTCAAGCGTTGAGGACAACACTTTTTTGAAGGAGAGGGGCATGTTAAGTCCCTATATTAATAGTGTAGCCCCTTATTATGTTAGTGTAGTCCCCCTTATTGTTATTATTGTACCCCTGTAACCCCCATATTGTTATTATTGTGCCCTTACATTATTATTGTTAGGTCGGCTAGGATTACATTGTGGCCCCACTAGGATTATATTGTGGCCCCATGGACTCCTATATATAGAAGGAGGGTTTTTTCATTTGTATCATCCAAGAATTGTGCATTTATGTAATGTATTGGAGGTTTCCCCCTCGAAGTGGCTTATTTCTAAGGCGTTTATATCTCTTTTCTTCTATTTTT